>DWMG01000315.1:0-21170 GCA_018244855.1 Elbella merops
AATCTCCTCTGACTCCGAGTCACTACTAGAAAAATTCTAAATTAGAAAAATCCAATACTATCCGACCCGGGATTTGAACCCCGAACCTCCCTATTGACAGTCGCGCTTGCAACTCGACCAACGGGGCAGTCAATTTTTATTAGAGAATCGTATATTTTATAATTTTATCGATCGTACGCTCTTAATATTTGTACGAGTTCTGGTTGAACACGAGTGTTAGTGTGTTCGATACTGCGTGGGGAAGGTAATGGAATGGTAATTTAGGAGATGACTGCAATTAATGATTTTAACGATCCATTAGAAGCAAATAATACTCGTAGGTAGGTCGAGATATCGATCGAAGAGTTTGCTTATTTCTAGAATGTTCTAAATACGAGTTCTATACTTGTTGCCGTTATACTTTTTATTAGTAGTGAAAGGTCACGTTAAGGTTAAACGATGTGACTACATAACAGTCAGGAATGACCACTTAAAGTGAACTTTGTGCCTCGTGGACTAAAAGCAGGTCGCGCGTGTTAAAGCGTTCATAGTTGAAGTTGCTCAAGACTGAGTTTCGGGTTTCGGTATGAGCGCATCGCATACTTCAAGAATTGTTATCATTAATATGACTTACCCATGAGTAAAGTGGGTAATGGACCTGCCTACTTAGCCGGGGGTCGTGGGCTCGATCCCAGTCCAGTAAAAAGAGTCGTCCTCCTCCCGTCCTGGAAGTATATACCAATAGATTATACGAGTACGTAGTTTATCAGCCGTTCGGTTACCATAGTACAGGCTCTGTTTGGTTTGGGATCACATTGCCGTGTGATGTCCTAAGATATTTATTATTTTTTGAATGATTATAAACTTATGAATGAATGAAAACTTCCTTAAACAGATGAGTATGAATGACGACTTTAATAAATAAAAAACAAGTGAAAGATGTCTGCCAGGAGCCTGGCAGACAAAAATCCTTAGTCTGTCCACCGCTATAGGACATGGCGTGACAAGATGTACTTAACCATAAATTTCATTATTCGTGATATTGCACGAGCAAAACGTGCACGGAAAATAGGAGTTAAATAGGGCACCATAACTTTCCGCTATGAGATGCAATATTCTCCACATGCATGAGAACGCAAATATACACATGTGTAGTATGTTGTGAACGTGCAATATTCAGTATGCCGAATAGCGCGGGCAGGAATGTTTTGTGACTGAACCGCTCTCACACCAAGCGTGACAGTAGCATGACGTGGCGCTTGTTATTAGAACTTCTTTCATCACTACTTCTCGCTGTTAGCTGTAAAGTTAATAAACCATGTATATATTTAAAACGTACTCGTAAAATATTAGAACTCCAGGTCCCTCACGGAGTAGGCTGAGAGCAACTAGAGCCATATATCACTATCCTTACAGGTCCTATGAGCTTCTTCTTCGTTCATCGTTAATAAATTTCATGAATATATATCACAGTTGGAAAATTGAATATTTTACTCATATTCTGCGGTATTACCACTATACATTCGAAATACCTATATGATATTGTTATATTTTTTGTGTACTGTTGAAACTTTAATATTTATTTCAAATAATATAGCCTTTTATTTCAACTTCTATTACTTTATTCTGTACATGGCCCTTATAAATGGAGGATCTTTAGGTATTTATTGATACACATAAATAAAAAAAATAACATTGCGTAAAAAATTTAAGGAAAGGCTTACTCATAAATCTAACTAATTATTTAGACAACAATATCTGCGCACCGCAAGCACATATATATCCGACCTTTTTGTTTAGTACGTCCACCTGTTTATTTGAGCTAAACGCGGGAACAACTGAACTTTTTCGGCTTTAGATTCTCACCTACAGGTGAAGAACTTTGAGAGCGTAATTTGGGTCAGAATTGAAGGGAGGGGTGATCGATCACGCAATTAAATGAATTTCTGTTCATTTAAAGGCATGCAAGGATATCGGGACCTCCATTCATTGCTTGTATTTATATATGTATAAGGACTTTGAATTACAGGTGATGTTAATATACGACATGGGTGTTGCTACTATAAGATACGGGCATAGCTAATATGATTATGAACTAAAAGTACAACATGTATGATCATTTAAAATATGTATATTAAGTCATACAAAATATATATCTTATTATTAAATTATTCTTTGAGTGACGTCGTATCTGTATATATGTAGCTATTTTACTTCCTCTATTAATATATCATGGTCAACATTCCATTCAATTTCATGACATTTCAAAAATTTACATATGTAGGTACGTACATTTGTACAAAGGACAGAAGGTCAAGAATATTTATGATGTGTCGGCTCCGAGTCGGGCAAAACGAACTATTTCGGAAAATGTTCTTGTGAATATTTTGCACGTCCTCGGCTGTCACGTCATATTTATTTCTGCTGAGTATCTGAACCCAACCCTATCGAAGTTGCTATTATCATCAAAGAAACATGAAAGAAATACGCCACTTTGGAAAATTATCTACATAAAAAAGACTACTAGGGTATCAGTATATTGCAGTGCTCCAATTTAATGAACAATATCAGTATGATTCCTACATTACTTTTACTTGCCCCAGTTTTCTTTACAAGTAATGTTACGAAATAGGAATACGAATGTTGACGGTGCAGAAGTCAAGGGAGACCTATGTACATTCACCTTTCCTGACTAAGTAGAAAAGATACAGTCTGATGAAGGAGTTATAAGTCTCCGAAAGTAACATGTGCGTACGAACAGAATAATGATTTCATTAGAAGAATATCAGGTCTGCAAGACTATTCTTTCACTCTGCTTACTCTATAAGGATCCTGGCGTGACAATATAATAATAATATGACGACACGTTACAGTTATAGAGTTCGACTATCCTCAACACGAGTAGCTTAAGAAAACGGTTGAACTGTATCCGATAGTACCACGTAGTAGAACGCCACGTTTAAGCTTGTGAAGCGAAAGTACTACTGTTTCGTGTCTTAGTTAACAATTCCATATTACTTTTTAAAGGGTGTAGATAGACCCACTGTAAACAGCACATAGTCAATTAGCAGAAGTTAGCAGCAAATGTTGCTGCCTTCTGATTAGAGTTAAGCTACTCGTATGTTGACTAGGAAATAATTCAAGTAACATTACTTGAATTTTAAATACATATTACAATAAACAAATATTATGAATAAACATCTTGGGTGATCCTTACACGGCCATCCGAGCCCAATGTACGCACAGCCTGTACTACAGTAACTAGCCTATAATTATAAAATATACATACTGATATGTGTTTTTTACATAAAACTTTTAGTCTTAAATCTGATAACCCGCACTTAGGCAGCGAGGCAAACTATGCCTATCTTAATGCCTATATATCTTAATGCTTTTCATTCTGAGAAGAAACCCGCGTCCAGCAGTAGGCCGATAGATCAGTTGATGGTAATGAGTAGGATATTCATAATTTAATTTATACACATTGTTTTTTTAGGACTAACCTAACCAACCACCTAACCAACCTAACCAAAAAGCAGTAGGTATCAAAAACACAAAAAGCACTTATTACATATGTATGTAAAGGATAATAGCTATATGAATATATATTAAATTACGGTATAAAGTTAAACTTATTACTGATTGTAGGAAAAGATAGAATGAATTCACGCATCGTTTTATATTCCATTCCAAACGCTCTTGTGGAAATTGAATGAGACAACGTGTGAAGGCTGGAAAGTGATTATACAATGGAACGTACCGCACACGCGCGCCGCGCATCGCACGGAATGTCCAATTATTGGCAATTTAACTTTGCTAATTTAACAAAAACCAGCGTAACATTCATACAACCGTGCACATTACATCATGCAGGAATTTCCCCCAAGGGGTAGGTAGTGGTCTCACTTTTAACAAGTTTGGTTATATGTCCCGCCACGGGCCATGGCTGAACCATTGCCTTACACCAGACTTATATCCAGACTCCGTGCCAGTACTGGGAATTTCACGTTAGAAAAATACAATAATACTTTACTCGATCCGGAGACCGAATGCAAACCCTCCTGATCAGCACTCGCCCATGCAATCTTGCACAGTCGACTAGTTTGACAGTTTTATACATATTTATGAAATTGAATATTTAACAGAAAATATTATTCTCATTTGATTGTTTTTTAGCTAAAAGTATCGGTAGTAATTTAATAGTTTAGCTAATTAGCCAAGCTGCCGGTTGGTCCAGGGTAAGTAGTCATAACTAGAGACAAACCCTCTTCTGATGGTTTTTTAACATTAAACCAATGCACGTTAATACATTGTTTACTGTGGTAAATTCGTTAATCGAATGTGTGACTGGCCGGTCTAAACGGCTGCAACTAAGTTTAAAAGCAGATGTTGACCTATAACTAATGGGGCAAACTATTCAGAGCACCTTCTGACGTGTGGCAACTACATGTATCACTAAAATTTGCCACTGACGATCATCCATCATAAGCTTAGCATTGTCTAACTTTGTTGTCTAAGGGCTAAAAATTTGAAAAGAACAGAAAGTTTTGATAATATTAACAACGTTTTTCTTATTAAGTTATTATGATACAACCATTTCTTTAATTCACAATGTAAGAACTAATTATATTTTTTTTTAAATTATTGTTTTAATTTTCAATTTTTTTACAAGTATAGTTGTGTATGTACTCGCTTGTTTCACAAGTTACGTTTACGTCCAACCATGGAATAGGTGAATTGCCATGCACCGGAAAGA
Source organism: Elbella merops (assembly GCA_018244855.1). Taxonomy (NCBI): domain Eukaryota; kingdom Metazoa; phylum Arthropoda; class Insecta; order Lepidoptera; family Hesperiidae; genus Elbella; species Elbella merops. The sequence goes on from DWMG01000315.1 coordinate 4,736, forward strand.
AATTGAGACTCCCAGCCATTGCTAGACATTTCAATATACAAAAATTTAATAGTACCCGACCCGGGGCTCAAACCAGGATTTCTCCATCGGTAGTCGCGCCTGCAGGCCTAAGACTAAGGCGTTAACCCTCTCAATATGAGAGGAGACCCGTATTCCAACAGTGGAATTATAATGGGATGAAAAAAAAAAAGTCGCGCCTGCATTGAACCAATCGACCAACGAGGCCGTCAACTAAAACGACTTGCAGATTTACCAACAGCACGGTTTAAACGTAAAACCAGAAACTAATAAAGATTTCACTGTGAACACAGCTAGGTCCCATGGCGAATTAAATATTTTCTTATCAGCAGTTTACTGTATATAATATTAAATAATACTATATAATATTAAATAATTTCGCTTTTCAATATTGAAATAGTCTAGTCTAATCTAGTCGCTGAAGATTGTATAAATATAATGTATTTTTTTTTACAAAAGAAATAGTAATAATATCATGAAAGATTCTGTCAAATTCTTATTAACCAAATTATTTATTGCAATATTAAAAAAATAATCAATTGTTAATTTTAATATTAATCTAGGTTTTCGAGAATGAACCTTATTTTATTTTTAAAAAATAAACATATATAACAGAGATACTGAATAAGTTAGGCAAGTAGCACATATTTGTATGTGCGAAAAAATATAGTTCATATATGTCATTATGATTTACACTGTTAAAGTAAAATCTTAATGTTTCAATGAATATTGATGCCAGCTCTCTCCTCTCTAGAAAATAAGCCTCTGTGGTTTTGTTAATGCCATATTACAGTCATATTAAATTTTAAATTTTTATCAATAAACGACTAATAAATAAACCTAAATATGGTATTGGAACAAGCTAATCGCGATGTTCGCAACTCGGTGCACAGAGCCAGCAAGGCGGAGGGCGGGCCGCCCAGTCTCCCGCCCAACGAGTTGGATATATAAGCCCGTACGGACTCTCCACAGCCACATCGCACCAGAACCACCGCGTCTACAGCAGCCTTCCTCTCTGCTACACAGTGACTAAAGGTGAGTGAAATATTTAATATATTTCATGAAACAATTCCAATTTTCATTAGGACTTCGGAGTACAATTAATGCACAGTGCAATGTCAATAATTCTAAAATTATATTTTTACATTGCATATATTTTTATTCCATATATATTTTCTACTTTTACAGACATTGACAATTAAAACCTAAACTAATTCCTTTATTTTGTTATTTCCAAAAAATTTTAACGCAAAAATGTATTTAATAGACTTTAACCCGGAGAAATACACTACAAAAATATTAAAAATAAATTTATCATTTTTTTGCTTTTCATAACTATTCTATTAATTATAAAACGCGTGCGTTAGCGTTCCATGTGCAGCATACATACGAGTACATACATACTCGTATTTGTTAACGAAATTTACTTCAGTTTGCAAAACACTTGAGATACTTTATTTAACATTATTTCTATTGGAGATGCCAAAAAGAGACATTTTATTATTTTAATAAAAAAAGTCACCGATTAATAATTATTCCTTAAATTTTTGTTATATTTATTAAATTTATTTTTTGGATTAAGGTTTAATATTTAATTATAACATATTTTTGGTAAGACATTTAAATAATTTGAGGTATCAAGATATAAGATTGGTCGAAACAATTTAACATAAAATTGTTGTAGAAATTGTATCACCTCGAACTCGTATTGCTGTCTGTGTTCACATAAATTTTAATCTCTGTTCTGAAGCTCACCACGATGCTTTCAGACTGAATGAGTAATTTTTTTAATATTCATACATTGGGGTATTAAGGCATCCTATCTACATTTTAGTATATCTGTTCACTTGGTACCTGAATGTTTTTCGTACTTACTTTTTACACACTTGTATAATAAGTATTATTGAATATCATACCAACTTTCTTACGGGGTAGATAGAGAGCACCGAGTTCCAAATACTTCTATCTTACCAAACCTGATGTGCCTCATTTCTATAATTGACACGTACCTACTCGTATACCAGCCTACGCATGGTATAATATGTAAATGCACAACGACCACCTTTGAAACGAGAACACGCACATCTAAAAATAAATCGACATATTTGTTGTGGTTTCCAAAAATATGTGTTATCAATGTGTCTATATATAGACGACATTAGCGGCCCGTCACAGGTGATTACTTGCGCGTAAGAATGGAAAGTATGTACGTACCTTAATATAATGCTCTTCAAGCATTAGTGAAAAAGTTTAATCATCGCACCAATATATGATGGAGCGCTCAGTTTATATGAATATATCGTAATTAAAATATTCTTGTTCATATTGTCCGCCAAGTCTCTTACTAGGTAGGCATCAAGTGCCAATTAAAGAGATATTTGATCCTTACAGTTTGACGTGCTTCTTCTACAATAAAATTATTAACTACAAAATTAAATCTGAACTAAATAACTTTTAAACAGCATTACTAAGGAGTGTGAGCTTAGTTTGGAAATAACTTATATCCTTTTTTTAATTTATGCGAAAAATATATTACTTATTACTAATTTATTTATCTATTTTTACATATGTACAATAACATATTCTTTAAATGACAAATCATCGCAATTCGGCGCTGCCGGTTATCTCTGCAAAAGCCGTCATGTACCGTAACTATAAACAGACCTCGTGAAACTTTTAAATGCGTTGCTACTGCTTCATATATCCGTGCACATATTAGGTAGAGTTTATTAGAGTGTAGAGCGAAACTCAACAAGTTGCGCTTTGAGCTCTTTGACGCAGGCAGGCATTTGTTTGGGCGCACACAGACCTTTAGAATTACCTGCCCGGCCTGCTACACGCACTCATGTTTGCGGAACAAAAGCTCGTCAGGTCGCTACTTACAAACCTACCTACCTGTAGCAATCTTTTATCTCGTTTTTATAAATGAAAAATGCATTCTTATCCGGAGTTCTGAATGAATTTTATGGTCTTAATAATGGTATAAAAATTCCTGGCTGTCTCATTGCGGCTTGTGAATTATTGTACATTAATGCTGGCAGTTGACAAATTGTTATTTAGCTTTGAAAAAAGAACATTAAGTTTATTACTGCTTGTCTCAACCCGGCTTTTTTATTTAATATACTCGTATAATTGTTAACATATTTTCAGACAAGGTTCCTTATGGGTAAGGCATGTAGTTTTTTTAGCCCTTAACTTCATAAAATTCTTTATTTTATACAAAGTTTAGTTCTCAAGAAAACATATTAAAGACGCGGCGATGTCCTTTTTAATATCTGCGATATTTGCCACTAAGAGCGTTACTTTCGGATTTGATTATTTGCCGAGTAATGACCTGTATAACGTAAATGTTAAACATATCATTTAAAATTACGCTTGTATTTCCACAAGAGGGTAGCTACAGGGGTGTAGTACCTACTCTTTTACCATTTTTTACCAATTGTGTTACACGTCCCATGAAAAAGTCATGACACTATTGGCGCACACGGGCCAATCCATACTCCGCGCTACTATTGGCAGTCTCAAGCTAGAAAAACTCAAAAGGTAATAATTTGCCCAACCCGCGGATCAAACCCAGGACTGTTCAACAGTCGCACTAGAACAACGAGGCAGTGTACACCCATATAAGAACAAACACTTGTACTCATCACACAAATATTTGTTTTGGATAGGAATTGAACCCACGACTCCAACCCTACAGCCAGTTCAACTAGCCATTGGACCAACGGGAATTGTCTCTGTTGCGTACTTACAACATCATCTTATTAGATTTCATCACGTCATCGTTATCATCAGCCTATCTCTGTCCACTGCTGGACATAGGCTCCCCAATGACCGTAATCGCGCCGTGTCCTCGGCTTGTCACATCCAGCATCTGCCTGCAGCTTTTCGCAGATCGTCATCCCACCTGGCCGGAGGGTGTCGTACACTACGTTTGTCGAGCCGCGGTCTCCACTCCAGAACTCAACTTTCATCACGTATTTAGTTTTAATTAACGTATCTAGGTGCTGGGGGGTGTTTGCATAGCATCCCAAGGGCCTCACAAAGAAACACGCTCAGTAATTAATATTCCTGTTTAATAACAACTTTGTTAAAATGTGTAGCCCTTGTACATTAAAAAGTTCTTTGTTATTTGTTATATAACGTAGTAGATTATATATATTGTAATCTTTAGACATGGTATGATTAAAATTTTAAATATCACTTGCTAACGGTGAAGGAAAACATCGTGAGGAAACCTGCAACTTTCGCATTTATAAAAACAAAAAAATTCAAAGGTGTGTGAAGTCTGCCAACGCGCACTTGGCCAGTGTGCAGACTATGACCTTTGTCTGTTAGGATAGAGCTATTTAGAAGTTGCAGTGCATTGGCCCACCCCGTACTGGTACTGGTGTCACAATGTAATATAATATAATAATAATAACCGATTATATTACATATATTCGCCGGAGCGTATTTTAGGTGATAAGATCTATAAAGAACACGTCACCTCTACCATTATAGATAAAAGAACCTATTAGTATAAAGCAAATATTGTGTTGCGAGTTTTCCCCTCTAAAACAACAGGCTAAATGCCCCAAAGCCATCATAAATTCAGTTACCCGCGAAATTTTCAATATTTACCTATAACAAGTCCTTATAAATTATTCCTCTTTGCTATGAAATATTTTCCTTAATATTAAAACTTGTTTACTGAACACACTTATCCTCCCTCTTACGTCGTACGATGCTGCAGATTTCAATATGATTAAATTGACTCGTTGCAGGGAATATAAATGTATTGAAAGGAATTATACTCGGAGCAAATGGAGGTTGCTAACTCAATTTCGTTCAATTCCACTTGCAATTATGATGCTTTAGCAATTATTTTGCAATGGAACTTCGTTAGAATCATATGTAATATACCTATCAAGAGGAGCCTGTATATATAAGCCTGTTTAAGTTGAAAAAAAATTAAATGAAAAACATTTTAGCACACGACTGCACTGACGTTTAGATCATCATAGGGATTTTAAAAAAGTCGTATTGGTGCGGCACTGTATTTTCAGTCGGATACTTACAAAGACACAGTAGTTATTAATATTTTTAAATTAATTTGGCCAGCGTGGTTGAGTCCAGCCTTAACCACTCTTAATTCGACAGGAGACCCGTGTCCAACTGTTGGAACGATAAGAGCTGATAACGGTACAAACAATTTCGTTTTAGTACAAACATTTTTACGTGTTAGGTTCTTACTTTCTGGTTACAAGTATTCATTTTGTTATAAGCAAGTTTCGTATGCACAGTTGTGTAGTCTCATAGACTCTAAACTTATAAGTTTAGGATCCGTGAGACTGCTACAGCATACTAAATACATATGTTGGCGCCAGGTGCTTCACGCGGGAGTCAGAAAGCATCAATGCCAAAATCTCAATGCTTGTAGACCTTACCTGTTTCTTTTGCATTTATCTCTCTCGTTTTACTTGTCCTCCGGTGTTGGAAACTTCAAACTCCCCGTTAGAACTATTTACACGTTTAAGTGATATTCCAGCAGGTGTAATGCTACGAGCCAGCGGAGCGGTGGCGGTCGCCGTGGCCGCGCTGCTAGTCAGCTGCAGCGCGGACCCTCGCCAGGTGAAGAGCACTTCATGTTTTTTATAACAACTACAAAAAATCTACATAATATAAGAATGTTTATATGCGAGGCACGCAACCGGCGTCTTTATCGCTATCGAGGCGACCTCTTCTAGACAAGTTGTAGTTGTAATAGGAGTGTACTAGGGTTTGCAAAGAGCAGTAGTTACTAGGGTTGTTACGATATAAATTTAGCCCGCAATGGTAAGAAAAAGAAACAAATCTACAGATATCAAAGAATTAAAGCGTACAAAACATACAGGATTATTCACTATATTAAGACTTGATGATTCTTTTTTTTTTTTTATTTCATATTATTTTACTGTAAAGAGTGGTCATTATCATAATCATCATCATCACCATGATCAGCCTGTCCCAGTCCACTCTTGTAGGAGGTCAAAATTGGACGTCACTATTGGACGTCAAAATAATGTATCATTTTTTGGAAAATAATATAATACACCAAATTTATGTTCACCATCGAGATGGAAATATGTTTTACAATATTATAAAAAGGCGTAGTTGGTGTAACGACTTGTTTACTCCGACAAAATAGATGGGATCAGAATATTAATTAACCATTGTAAAATATAAGTTGTAAGTGTTTCGCGGCGCGCGGTCCTGGCAAATATTTAATGGAAACTTAAGCTTCCAATTAGACATGCAATACAACTCAAATCAACATCTCCACTCAAAACGGAAATTGCGGGAAAGAATTTGCCGTTACACCCCCGGCTTATATCGTAGTATTTTAATTCCCGTGTTTGCGAAAAGTAATAAGCGTACTAAAGAAAGTCGACCGCAAAAATTATAATTTTACAAGTATTAAATATGTTAATGTTTTGCTTTCGTAAAAGCGAATTCGCCTAAGTACACAGCAGCTAATGAGTTTGAAAATTTACTCAAATCGTATTTGTTGATTTTCTGTTTTATGCTTACTCATGACAACTAAATATAACTCAAGATCTGGCTAAGACATTATCTATCCATCAGGAACAAGACGGAGTAGGCGAGCACGTTGCCGGAGACCGCTACGACAACACCGGTAAGATACCACTAACAGTACGTTGACTACACGGTGTTAACTGTTGCGTTTTGTTGTATCGCACTTTGAGAATGCCCACACACCACACACAGCCCCGAGCACCGCCGACAACCACTCTACCACTCAATAACGTTTGTGTCACGTTTTATATCCGGCATATAAGTATACGTTATTATTGTTATTATTATAAAGTTCACATAGCTAGTCAATATGCACTGTTTGTATGACCGTAAGTAATTGTTACAAAAGTTTTTAAGTCGAAACAGCACTGTATACGTCACGCATTCTATATACGTCCATTGTATGGTGATGGATCCAGCACTGTTCACAGATTATCTCTTCGCACAACGACAAGTCACTTACTGTTCACACTGTGCACTGTGTACCTCCCACTGCACTGTTTGGTGAGTACCCGTAACTATATTTTATTATATTACTACATCATTACGTCAGGCCTCTTACGGAGTGACCAAAGCACTGAATACCAACTATGTAGAGTCTATCCGTAAAGACCTGACAAGCTTCTTATAATCAGTCACTTTCCTCATGTACGCACGCTGGTTTTAGAGATTTCTGACTCCTCTATCAGCCAATATCTGTCCTGTGTGGTCAAGATAAGTGAGTCGTAGTCTCCCGCGACACCAGCAACCATCAATATTCGCAACTATAAGTAACTTTGCAAATATAACATAACTATATAATATCTGGGTTGTTACAGAGTACAGACAGAGGGAAGAATTTAACAAGTTCTTACAATTGTTACTGCAATATGAGAACCAGATGGAAGAGCGCAACCTCAATGGTATCGGTGGTACTGCCCTGTTGGGACTCAGGAATCTTGGAGGCATCGGCGGATCTTCGCTCCTTGGAAGACATTTATACATTCCCGACAGAAACTATCACGCAATCAAAAACGGGCAGTTGCTGGGCAGAAACTTGAACGGACTCGGTGGTTCCAGTCTCCTGGGTAGAGAGAAGTATGCCAGATTTATCGATTCACTGGGCGGTGGCAACTTAGTTCGTAACTTAGACTCCATTGGCGGTGGGAACTTCGTTAGAAACCTCGATTCTATCGGAGGAGGTAACTTTGTAAAAAAGAACCTTGATCAAATTGGCGGCCCCAACTTAGTTAAGAGAAACTTGGATTCCTTGGGCGGAGGGAGCCTGGTCCGAAACTTGGATTCCATCGGAGGGGGTAACTTCGTGCGGCAGGTAGACCCGCTCGGAGGCGGAAACTTCGTCTGAACGATCTGCCCTGATCTCACTATACTCCTCAAAGTTCTACGTAATGAATGTGGTAATGAATGGTCATTAGTATAACATAAGGTACATTTTTATTGTTTACCATTACACGTTGGTATTTTGAAATAAACAACTTGCAGACCTATTCATAGCTTTTTTCTTATGTCCTATCAGTATTTTTCCTTTCATTATTATAATGTAACATTACACGTCCTACCAAAATTAGTCAACTACATCTCGAAGAAAGAACTGTGTTAATGGGGTAAGATGTTCTCTGTAGCACAGGTAAATATATACACATATATGTCTGCATTATAATACTATACACATGTATATAATAATGAAATACTAAACGGTGTTACAAAGGTCACAAGCCCCGCAACCTGGACCCGCTGGGCGGCGGCAACCTGGTTCGAGAAGTGCGCGAATCTCGCCAGTATCCCTACCCCACAGCAAGGCGGTATGAATACGGCAGGTACGCACTTAAATACAAACAACTAATAATATCCGTTAAAACCATATCGTCATACCAGGTGACGGGTAGACAGATCGGCTAGTCAGTCGGTCATGACAGGGAGCACGATGTCAAATATCTCTACATACCTTTCCTGCTTCTTGTACGTTTATCATACTTATCATTAATATTATTTTTATTATGTCCGCTGGGTAGGTCGCTGACAGAATAGGTAGAGAGCAACGAGTGTTAAATATCTTACAACTAAACAGAACTTACACACTTGACGCGCTTCTATATTATTTTCCCTTATCATTAATAATATAAATACTTATTAATAATATTCACGCATTTAACAATCATTGTTCGACAATAATTTTGAAATGTATCGAAAGCTTTAATTATAGAAGTTTAAACTCGTGGCATATTTAATCAGTGTTTATTCAACTTGAAATTAATAAAGTGTTATAATACATTTCGAATGAAATTAATCATGAAGAAATTCGCACAAAGTTGTCGAACAGTGTTATACGAGTGGGTATATATGTGTGTATGTCGACCGGAGGCGGTGTAACCAATCAAAAGAACTTTTTCCACACGGACAATATACCCTGATTTGAGATTTCACTTGAAATATCTATATAAATTTGTTTTTCGAGAATCTTGGAACTTTCAAGTCACTTCGATTGCGAATAAATTATTAAAACTACTCTATTATTTCTTACTGATATAAAATTGTATATTTTATATCAGTGGGCCCTTGAAATACATGTCTTAAATTTTTCACAGCTCGTGGCTAGTCACAAGTATGGAATTATTTGAATCAAAAACTGTTAATGAAATAATGAAATTGTTAAATTATAGTTTGCATTATTTTTGCTAACAATTAAGCTTTTATTTTTTATTTTAATGAAGAAAGTCACGCCTGTAATCCCCGAAGGGATAGGCAGAGAAGTGTAGTACACACCCACATTTCACCAGCTACGTTTAAGTCCCACATTGCAATACAGGGTGAGATATTTGCATTCACGGGAACAATTATTACATTTAGTTCTAAATATATATCTATTGCAGTCAATACGGCATTAAGCGCGACCCTTGGTCACTCGTCGCGCCCTTCGAATACAGCGGGTATTACGGCGAAGGGCTTTCCAAGCGCAACTTCGATGAAATCGACCGGTGAGTGAAAACTAGCTGAAACATACTGAACACAAAGATACTAAATAATAACCATCTATCAGTCTATCAGCTTTTGGAAGTCTATTGCTGGACATAGAAATCCGATAATTGGTGCCCTTCTACCCCGTCGTGGCTGAAATAAAACTAAATAATGAACATGGTAGGTTTCACGTAGATTTTTTTATAAGATCCTTCTTTGCCGGACGCTTGTACATTATCAACGATGTAACTAGTGTTTCTTAACCGCGCTTAATATATACATACGCTCATAACATAAGTATGTAGGTGGTCAATTACTCCTCTCTTATATGTTCCAAAAAAGGTTTAACCTATTATAGTCTCATATAATACAATTAATATGCTTACATCATGGATTCTCAAACTTATTCAATCAATTGTTACAATTGAAGTGGGTTGAATTCAGATTCAACCCATTACTTTGGACCATCTGATCCCCGCGAATTTTCTGTGACTTTTACGGACTTCCCGTTCCTCGCGTTTTCGTCCACGTCGATGCTGACTGGTCGAACTGGCGGCAAGTGTTTTTGATACTTATTAACTAACATCAACGCCACGACCGACGGGGGAAATTTGTCCGAAAGTGAATATAAAATTTCTTACACATTTTACCAGTTAAAACTTTTCTCTAAAATTAAACAGTGGAGCAAACCACCGTTATTTATTATTTATACCTGGAGCGCATTGCGTAGTTTCCAACTTTGTTCCCGAAGTTGCATTCAATGCTGCTGAACGTAATGCGCTGAACATGGAAAAGGTTTCATGTGGATGGTATTAATATTTAGACGTTGTCTTTAATGTTCGTATTCTGCAGCTATATGAGTTGCTCGCGTTTAGAAACATTTAGCGAACAGTTCTTCATACATTTCAACAATGATACTCGTATGGTTATGCCTTAAAATGTTAGTTGAAATTCGTAACGGAAATACCATTTTGGGAATACACGATACGAAATACGATGAGGGTGTTTTGAAGACCAAAAATGAACACCATCCTTAAAAAATATACAGACAGCGTATAGACGTATGATGTATGTACATATGTTACAATAGTTCCAGTTGAAAAGAACCTAGTCTCTTAAAATTTTAAAAATTTAGTTATCGAGTGTAATTTTGGTACAACTTCCAGCAACTTAGCAAAAGCTAAAAAATTAAAAGCGTCCGTATGTTTCTTACGTTTGTCGTTCTAACTGTAGGTCCAACATGAACACATTCGTGAAACGCAACTTCGACGAGATCGACCAGACCTCCATGCCTTTCCCGTTCAAGCGCTTCTACCACCTGTACGGCTCCAACTACCTGGACACCCCCGTGTAAGTTACCTGACCAACTTAGTGTAATGCAGCCAGAAAAAGGAACTAATGTTAAGCGGTATATGCAGTTATTTCTGTAGTTACTGAAAATCTAGAGCCTGGCTGCTTAAAGATATGCATAAATAATTTGATATACTTTGTATATTAGTTTTATGTTATAATACCTTCTTAACTATTGTGTTGTATCATGGATTGAAGTCTGCGAACCCTCAATTGACCAGCGTTGCAGACTATGACTTGTCATTCTGAGAAGAAACCCGTGGCCAACAGTGGAACAATAAATGGTTGTCAATTATGATGCTGTTCTGACAATACTAAAATTATTCAATTCTTTGCTTTTCAATAATAAGAGTACTTCGTAAGGAAAAATCCACACTATGTACCTTGATTTTATCTAATTAAAACTCAGCAATTTTTTGATGATATGTTAAAACTAGTTATTGTGATATAATTATGCCAGGTACCTTAAAGGGTAAGCAGAGATCATCGAGCGCCAAATATCTGTATCCTTGCATATATTGTGCTTCTTCTATACTCATCATTCTCGTCGCATGCACTCAGGTTTCGAAGATATCTGATTTAAGAATTAATAATCCTATTTTTTCAGGTCCAACTTCGACAAGAAGAGGTACAGACCCGACTACCCCATGGACGAGATCGACCTGTCTCAGTTCCCCATTGGCTCCAAGCGCTCCGACTCTATGAATCTCCACCATCTATAAATTTATCCCTCAACCAATAACCAAAATTCTTATATAAAAAAGACGCGCGGAGTTCTTCGCCTTTATTCTTGTAATAGCATCTTGTTTATTCTGTACGTTATTGTGAGTCTGGCCCGTGATCCCCAATTCCGTCTTATTGGCTTCAGTCTAAATTTTAACTCCACTTAGAAGTTCCCTGACCGCCCGTCATAATAATTTAGCGTCTTGTCCAACGCGATGTTTGTGGTCTCGAACTCTCAAGGATTAACATTCCTATCAGTACTCTCGGAGTCACTTCGAATTTTCCAATGATAAGATAAAGTACTACTCATTGTTTTAGTTATTAATTATATTACCGTAGATATTCAATGTTAGTAGGGTTTGTAGTACACTGTATGTTAGTGACACCTTTCATGAAATTAAATGTCGAAATTATCAATTATATACGTATATTTTATTGTAAAGACAAATATTATAGATATTTACGATCGTCAAAAGATCGTCAATTTTAATATAAATAAAATGGTAAATGAATGTTTTATGTTTATTTCAATCCTTTCAAATTCTCTTTATGCATACATACTCACTCACACGTGCATACTCACACATGCACACTCATACTTGTATACTCATATATGCACACCCACAAATGTAAACACATATATACACACTCATATATGCACACTCACACATGTACACTCATATATGCACTCATATATGCACACTCGCAAATGTACACTCATATATGCACATAGATGCACATATTATATAGTTTTCATACAAAGCATTTATGCATTCATTTAATTTTGGGTAATATATAAGTTAGGACTGAATAAAGCAAATTAAAAATATTTTTTTCTTTATTTCTATACAGTAGCAAAATAAGTGCATTACAATATTGTGCTAATAGCCTGTGGACTAACTGTTACTAGATCACTTCTGCCAAAAGTAATTCAGTGCCCTTAGCCTACCCTGTAAGGAATCTGGCTTGACGATATACTTAACTTTCTTATAAGAGACTTAATAAACATCTTGTATGTTTGTAAATAAGCATATAGTTAAGAAACATAAGTGTGTACCTGTATCTATATAATTATGTCCCACTGTGGATAGTGGCGCAGGATCTCTCGATTAGTAGTCACGCTTGCAAAATCAAATATTTTCAAACCTAAACAAAATCGATTGTCATCCGACAGTCATAACCTCGTCATCAGGGCTGGTAAAACGTCTTCGGGGGAGCACGTTAAAAGGTTTAATTCACCAACAATCGATGAAACGGCTGTTTTTACTGTCGAAGAGAATTTGTAATATAGAGACATCGTGCTTCATATCGAACCAATGAATTTAACTGTATATAACCAACGCCCAGTATCTACAATACGCTACAATAACCATCGATCTATCGACGGGACGGAAATGGATACTATGCCAATATCTAAATCATTAAACAAGTATCAAGTAAGTGGATAGACTTAATAATTCATTCGTTTTAAAATATGCACCTAAACGCATATCAATTTTAATTTCAACTACCGAAACCTCTAAAAAATGCTATTATGTAATTATTAAATGCTATATAGTTTTATTCATATAATCTCATGATCCGTGAAGGTGAAATTAATCATAATTTGTTGTGTTGTTAGCTTTTCCGGTCGACATGTGTGTAGGCATGTCCACATTTAGATTGTTCAATCTGAATGTGGACATACATTACTGTTGAATCAACGGCAGCTCCGATTTGAAGAATACATTCATCAGCCAGATATTACTAATGAATATATCGAGTGTAAAATATTTCTATATAATGTTTTTGCACTCTGATACACCATACAATACTTGTAAGAAGGTTTTCAGCTTCTTCTATGATTTGTATAGAAATTAAAATTGAAAATATGTATGAAGTAACTATAACGCTTGCAGTAATGAAGGCGGGTCGGGTCTTGTGACGTCATTCAAAGCGCGCGCTAAATGGCGGCGTTTGATTCAATGTTCCAAATTTCAGTTTGAGAAATGTTGAATTTTTTCAGACCTATTTAAATTTTTTTTTTACATAACAAACATGTTAATGATTAATTTGAGTCATTAAAATAATAATGCATATTCCCAAATTATGCCGATCACCTAATCCGGAGCCCGCGCCACATGCACCAATACACGCAAAATGTGATGTTGATTTGTTGAGGACATTCACCTGTAAATGTAAGTAGATTGAAATCAAAAGAAGCTCCTTCCCAGTCAAACAGCAATCGCTAGCGGTCACATCACCCCCTAGTTTAAAAAAAAAATTAAATTTCTCTATGGCTAACTTCGTTCTTGTATGTACTCCGTTGCATGATAAACGCGCAGAATATTTCTTCTAATCAAATAAAATGTAGGTATCGTATTTTAATCACTCCAAAAAATGTTCGTTATAATCTAAGCACCTGGATGACCGAGCCTAGCTCGGCATTTTTTGAATTTTTTTTATTTTTGAATTTTTTTAGATATCTACGAGTTAGATGCTTTGATAAAGGGCTCCCAATAATGGTTTTTCTCACAAAAAAAGGAATTGAAAAAAAGGGAAAAAATAATCGGACTTGAGATATCTGGACTTGAACCGGGGTGTTCTGGTTTCGGAACCGCCCATTTCCTATCTGAGTTATTATAACTTTGTAGATGGTGGCGAAATTTACCTTTGTATTCTAAGGATATCATAGCAGCTTTTAATTGCCTGAAAATAGGGATGAAACGTCTTTTTCTAAAAGTGAAACCTAGCTAGATCGATTTATCGCCCCCGAAAACCCTACCACGGTGAATTTGATGAAAATAGCTAGAGCCGTTTCAGAGATTCCGCAACTTAAACATAAAACTATGACTCTTCCTGATATCTATTGGCGAGTAGTAATACTATTATTATTAATGACCGACCAAAAGTTCGATTTCGGTTTCGGTTTCGCCCAGGTTAGGCGGTTAGTTTCGGTTTCGGCCAAAAAAATGACCGATTCTTTCGGCCGCGCCGAAAGTTCGCAGCCGTTCATCGCTGTAAGCACATAGAGTTAAGGTTATGTTTTGCACATAAATAAGTGATTTGGTAATTATTTATTTTTTAACCTGTACTTCTGTTATTATTTATGTATTTCATATCAGCGGCAATTATTGGGTATTGAACTTCATTTTGTTGAGTTTTAATTTTTAAGCGACAAATTAAAAAGAGGTTAGGTACATTCAATTCAGATTTTAATTTTCCTTGGATTTGCGTGTTTATACGTAATTGTTGTTGAATTACAATCTGTATTCCTATTTGTTATTTTAACATTATTTGTCATCCAAACGATTAAGCAGGTAGATTCTAATTTTATACTGTGTGACCTTTATATAGTTAATTTTATTTAACTACTAGCGGTCCCGGCAGACGTCGTCCTGCCCAGATAAGCTGGGTTACATTCAATATTTTAGTAGCTTTATCCATTAAGGTTGCACACGCGACGAAAGCTTAAAAAATGGAGTAACTTGTCCCGTTTTCCCAACATTTCCCTTCACTGCTCTGCTCCTATTGACTGTAGCGTGATGAAAAGTATACTATAACCAGCTCAGGAGTATGAAAAATAATTGTACCAAGTTTCGTTAAAATTCATCGAGTAGTTTTTGTTTCTATAACGGTTATACAGACAGGCAGAATTGACCTCTCTATAGATTAATGGAATAGGTTTAATGGAATTTCCGAAGAAATGTGTTGCTAATCATTTCGGTTATAAAATAATGCTCAAGAATGTACCTACATTAGTATTGCTAACCCACCTAGATTGTTTTTTTCCTTAAAAAATAATCCTATTTTTTAAAGGCTTACTTGATAAATGGCAATCTTGAGGGATCTGTTTAAAATATGTCACAATGCTATCTTATTCATGTCACACAGATTATATAAAAAAAAATGTTAAAAATTGTGGCATAACAAATCAAAAGTCACAACTTGATGGGTTTTTCGTTAACTCCAATGTTCTTACTCATATGTCGAGTTCTGTTGACAGACAACCATGATCTTTTTTAAACCGGACACGATCGCCCGTAGTTATGGCACATTGATAAATCGAGAATTCATATATTCAACTGACTAAAAAGGATGACACTGTGTGTATAGTGGTTATAATGGTTTTATGATAAATCGATTTTTAGACGCAATCATCAATAAGATGTTTAAAATTAATATATCGTAGAGCATGTTTACTTTTATAAACTATTAGGAACTATTACATTAAAATAGTTTTATAGATTTAAGTCACATGAAATATTCCGAAAAAATTACAAACGTGTGAACAGGGCTCGGTGTGTAATCTGCTACAGTACCAGGTTTTTTTTTATCCGATCACAAGCACTACAATACTGTAATTTAAATGCACGTTTACATAATTTTTTTACTGGTAACGTTGCTAAATGTTTGTACAGTTAGGGACGTTATACATAAGAACTAAAATCACAAGGTGCCGTGTAGGCTTATCGTGCGTTGTAAATTCAAAATGCATTTATAGATACATCCATTATAGATACATGGGGTGCTGGTAGTAGGCGTCATATTTTTGTTGAATAGAAACAATCATCGATTTCAAATAAAATATTGAGACGACATCCTTTATTTTACTAATTTTACTTATCAGAATTTTTTTTGCGGTTTTGAGAGAGCTTTCAATGGGGGTTATCAAGAAGAAAGTAAGGGACATTTTTCCAGCTCATAGCATAATTGGCAGCTCGTTGCGGGCTTGCGCTCGGGGGCGAGTGGCAACATCACAACATCACCTCATCAAGAGCGTATACCTTCCTTAAAGGCTGGCAACGCACTTGCTGACCCCTGGGTTGCAGGTGTCCATGGGCGACGGCAG
>DWMG01000316.1:0-21158 GCA_018244855.1 Elbella merops
CGCACCTCTTTACAAAAGTGCGTTTTAAATTTAAATATCACTTGCTAACGGTGAAGGAAAACATCGTGAGAAAACCTTAGAATTTATAAAAAGAAAGTGCCTATTGACTCATATTCATCACTATTTATAAAAACATTAATATCGGAGAATCAAAAATCTCAGACAGACTTCTATTTTATTTATTTGTTGATAAAAGGACGGCGCGCGCCCGTGCGTCCTTTATAAGCTCCTGGCGCAATCTCGTAGGTCTTTTGTGATGTACAGGGAAGCTTTGCACTATTCACGGGACATTTGCTACATGAAATAAGATTTCGATTAAAGGCCGCCGAATATATGAACTGATCTAAACATAAATCCCGCTCGTTGTTACCGTTACTGCTACTTCTGGGCGAGTTATGCGTATGTTGGACAGGTTGTATTCTGAGCCCGTCGTGTTATGAAACAGTTGATACTTTCTGGTTATTTTATTTGGTGTTTTACGCTGGTGTGCCAATCCGCACTTGGTTATAGAGGCTTATGGGTTTTCTTTCGCAGATTTCTCAGTCTGATGGGAGACCTGTGGGTAATAATAGAATGATAGACAAAAGATTTGACATAAAAAACAATGTAATATCATGTCTGTAGTCCAAAAGGGGTAGCACATTGCCACCTTTCATCAGTTATGGCATAGACGCTGATGATAAAAGTTTCTGAACAGTAAATCAGTTACCTATTATTTTCGATTTACTGTTGAGTAAAAGAAATGCTTACTAAAAAGTAAAATATCGCTTGTTATAATTTCGCAATTTTGAAGTCGCATAATTTCACAATCTGTCTGGTCTATTCAGGTTTATTAGTTTATAAACTAGTTTATTATTATAAATTAGTTTATTATTGTATGTATTTACTAAATGCATTTGGTCTGCGTATTTGTTTGATGACTAACCTATTAAAAATAAAGTTATACAAATAACTTTTATGTTAATATGCGCGATATAAGAAAGTTTGACATTATGATCCTATTTAAAGTTTAATTTTGTATATGTTAACAACATATTAGACATTTAGTGTTTTGATACACATAAAGCAACGCTATTGCTGTTATATGTCTAAAAACACATATGTAGTTCAAACTTGGGCGAAACATTCAGTGAATAAACATAAACGGTCGATAATAATCAAATTCGGTCTTAGTACCTATTAAAGGGGAAATACTGTCCTAGGGCGGTCTATGGAGCATCTGTCTGTAAACTGTGGGGCGTACTGGATAAAAAAGGGTTATTATTTGTGTTAATAATAATTTTAAATTCGGTTTAGTTTTTGTTACTTTCTTTTATTAAATGATACTATAAAAATTTTGATCAGCCCCCACTATTTGGAACAAAAAACGTAATACGACGTACACGTAAACAAACATTTCTTGTTGACATTCTGAGTACCCACATTGTTTCTGATTGAAACGTAATGTAGAAAACGAGTGGCATTAAAACACATAATATGTTTTAATGTCAACAAAACTGATTGGGAAGTGCTTTTACAGAAAGTGAATTTAATAATTATAAATATAGTAACAATTTAATAAAACTTAAATTAAAAATAACATGGAAATTACAATTCCAAATTATCATTTGAAATACCTAGTAAAGCATGGGAAAAACATATTTATACTGTATTTCTTCATCATTTTCCATCATCATCATCAGGATACTTCCGTCCGCTGCTGGACAAAGGCCTCTGCAAAAACACCCCACTCAGCTCAATCTTCTGCTCTTCGAATCCAACCGCTGCCAGCCACTTTCAATAGTTTCTTGCTAATGTCCATCCAATCAATTACATACAATAGAGCTGAAAAACCTCACGAGGTGCTGTCACATATGTAGTTTTCGCTGTTAAACCTGAGATTGTTTGCGTCAGCTGATTAAAGATGAATCCGATACTAACAGCTAGATGTCGCTGTCGTAATTTGTTCAAATGCTCGTGCATTTTTCTTCCCGAGCACTGTCACCGCGTTATTTACGAGGGGTCCGTTTGTTTAATACCTTTTCATTAACAATTTTAAGGTTCACTTTATTGAAGTCGTAAATAACTCGCGCAATCGCCCACTGTCGCTCTGTCACCCGGCGCAATTATAAAAAAGCGAAATTATTTTTATTTATTTTTTGGGCGTTTATCGCATCCGATTTTTAGTAGATATACTTCATTTTATTGTTTTTATGTTGGAAAAAATTAGCAAGTTCCATTAAGATGCCTTATTATCCCGAGAGGAGATTCGTGTCCAATAGTGGAACTATAAAAGGATTCATGATGATAATATTTTTAATGCATATTATAGGAACAAAGCTATGTTATAAGTACAAATATATTTTTTCATAGCTAAGCTGCTGGATTGAACTTGATGAATTTTAATGTGGAGATAACTTATCTGTGCATAAAATGAATCGGTTATTTTTTTTAAAGTCTTTTATCAGCCCAATTTATTTATCCTAAGAAAAACATACTCCGCTAAAACAGCTTCTGCCACGGCGGAGGAGGACGAGGAAATAAAAGGTTGTTTAATTTTTTATTATTTTCAGGTATTCTTTACGTACTATTAAGTTGAAAATAAAATCGTACGACCAATTTATTACTTGCGCCCAGCATGCCAATAACTGCCAGCGTTTTATGATGCTGTAAATAACATATTATAGAATTTAAAAAACGATAGTTTGTAACAATTCGGATGCTTTTATTTATTCTTTTAATTCATCACCATAAACATTTTTATAGTTCCGCTTTTGATTTCCTTTCAAAATCTCAGTAATAAGGGGAAAGTCCGCCACGCTGATCATGTACAAGATAACAGACTTCAGATAACTTACAAAGATATTCTTAGATGAGTAGATTTCCTAATTATATTTTCCTTTATCGTTATAACAAATTAAATTTAAAATTAACCAATGGTCACAAGTTCTCAAGCATTCGTACCATGTACTCGTAACACCGAAATATAAAGTTCAAACTATACCACTGAACTATAACAGTATTTTTATGTCACTCCGTTTTTAATTAAACCGTTTTACAAACTGGCTTATAATATAACGTTAAGCAACGCAAGTTAAAATAATACCGCAGACTATTTAAGTAGTTGAGCCCGTTCTTAAGTCGTTCTGAAGTCTGAACTGCATAACTAGTGCTTGAGGCGTAAGTGCTCTTACGGGCACCGTTATGGAGCACACTTGACGTTACCACTTCTTAATCATTAATGACCTTCTCATTATTTTGAAAATTATTTAATAAATTATTCATACATTATACCAAAGGCTATAATGAAACAAAATATGAAGATTCAAAGGAGCGTGATAGATTAAAACTTAGTATTAAATTGTCTATGAACATATACATACAAGTTTTATTATATTGTTATATCTTTACGCCAGATTCCCTACACGGCAGATAGAGAATACAGTGTGCCACGATCTAATGTGCTCCTTCTACATTCATACTATAATAATAAATAGAAGTATTTATTTGGTGACAAACCCTAAATACAAAATATTTTTATTTGGTTTCCGAGCTAGTATTTATGTTCCATTTAAGCAATCATATATTATGGATAATATATACGGACTATATATTGATACGTAGACATTCAGTACAAGTTCAAGTCAAGATCAAAGACAATAGACATAGCCGTACAACGTGGCGTTCAGAAGAGCTCTGAAAATTTCAAAAGGAATACTCAACTGTTCACGGGTAGTACTCGTATCAAACACAAGAGACCCACTCAACATTGAGCACTAAATATTATCACGTTATGATATACGGCTGCCGTGGCACCCTCGTTCTTTTACGTTAAAAAAACAAATGGTTCCTTGCCGAATGGGGTTAAGGTCAAAGGAATATTGAAGGGGAAATTATATAACATCACGTAATTAATTCTTTTACAAAACACGAAAACTAGGATAAGAATTTTTGGGTTGTATGACGTGTTGATAGCAAAAATAGCTTACGCTAACATTTTTTTACGTCTTTAAATTGTAATTTATGAAAATATAGTCGTTACATAATGTATTTAGAATTCATTTCGTTCATCTGTCATTAGATGTAAGTATAGATGAGTATGAATGTTGTTAAAGTATAGATTTGGGAAAGCACAATGAAATAAACGACGCCAATTCAGGCGGTGTTCTATTAAAAGCCCTTTCAAAACATTTAAAGTCAACCATTATGACTGCTGTTTCCGTCTACACCGTCCCTGACAAGGGACATGTGACGTGGATTAGAAGTTTGAAAATAAATTGTCATTTTCATTCCCATTACGCTTTACAGATACCTAACCGGTCGGTTGGAATTGCGTCCTGTCCTTAAATTATTAATTAACCCGCCAACGCCATCGGGATTTATTGGATTGCAAGGGAGTTGGAAAAAAAGGTAATGAAATCAGAACCACCGGCAACCGCTCGAATGGAAACGCGGCGCCGATCGCGACCGGCGGAGCGTGAAATCGTCATTAATATCGACATCGTACCACCGGTGTTTGGCTGCGCTATTCAAAAGTATTGAGTCGTTAATCTTATTTTTAATTGGTATCTTATTTCCATTGGATTTACGTTATTCGTCATGTGATTTGGTCAATGTATTAATAAAAACATCTCACCATGCTTTATGATATACATCTTGTAAATTGCTCAACGTATTATCAAAAAAGCTGGCATAAATATTTACTTATACGGTGTAGTATTTGTGAATATGCTAATGGGATTATTTTCGCAGGCAAAGTGAGTTATCTATCAAGAATAATAGAAAATATTAAGCGGCAGCAATGACAGTCATGTTGGCGAAGAGTTTTATTATCTTACCAGCAGGTGGATTTTCCAGTCTTTTGCCAAATTATATGTCCATGTGATAAAAGTCTGATGCAAATCGAATACAATGAATTTCCATAGTGCACAATACAAGTCTAAACGTTAATAAATCTCGTGTTTTTCACACTATTAAGTTATTTCACGTTTCTGTGAAAAACTAATAAAACTTTACAGAACTCATCAATTATTCACGTGTCATTTATATCGGTCTCCATCTTCGCGTCTCTAGGCGTGTTTATTACAAAGCTTTAATTTGGTCAAAATGTTGCGCAATCACGAATTGCCGGTGCGCGAAAGCTCCCCTCGATAATTCGGTGTGCTATACAGATGGGTATAAAACATCTGACCTTGGGGATGGACCCCGTGGCTCGGCGACGCGAGCACATTCAGGTCCCCCGCCCGCCTAATCTGCAGATAATCATATCTATAGGGAACCTACAGCGCTCTGTTACGAAGTTAGAAAATATCTCGTCGGAAATGAGCGTACTTGCTATTTCTAATTTTATTGCTTATCCTGATTGATTTCTTAAATGTTATTTGTTGTTAGGATTTTAAGAATCCCGCAGAATTTTGATACTTCATGCAATAATATAGAAGAACTCTTTCTTTGTTACGAATAAACGGAAAAACATCGGTAACCTAACATAGAATTCAGCATGTTTCCCAATTTACAGACGCGTTACTTATATGAGAAACTATTCGAATATAATATCGGGATATGTGTCCAGCGTATGGCAATAGGCTCTCCATCATTCCATGGTACGGAAAACGTAACTGGTGTAACGTGGGAGTGTACTAAACTACTCTGCCTACCACTTCGAGAGTTACACGCGTGATATTGCATATGTCACGTTTTTATTCAAATACACTCGTGTGTGGTAAACTTTAAATGATATCAGTAAGACGTCACATCCATGGTACTTGGATCAAACTCTTCTTGCGTACGTGGCAATGCGTCAGAGCCCCTGCCTGGCAACAGCGTTGCGTCACTCCCCTGCCCGATACAATCAAACTGATGAATACTTTCGACACTACATATATACTCGACCGATACACTCGCCTATAGTACGCCTAGTCGGCGTGCCTTTGATAGGGTAAAATTAAAAAGATGATCGGAGAGAAGTACGTTCGTTGTTTACATCCGTTTGATGTGCCATTATATTGAATATCACGATGATGTATTGATGTACATGGTCACTTCGCACAGAGATTAAAAAATGTTTTAGAGTTACCCGGAGCTCTATATAATATTACTGTCTGATTATTCGTTACACCATACGTACATTTAGTTTTTTATCTTTTCTCGTATATTCGTTATGTCTTGTATTTATGCAGTGGGAAATTTATCGCTCATTTGCGACTAAACATACTCGTATGTAAAAACAAAACATTACAAAAAACAGTACATAATGTTTCAAATCATAATTATTCTGTGACTATTATAATAGAATGGTCTATAAGTTATATAATGTTTGCATTGACATATTACACTCTAGTCGCAAATGAGCGACATATTCATACTATCTTTTTTTCTAGTTTTCTATTACACTCAATCTTAAAAGTTTTACTTTATTTGTTAGCATCCGCTTGGGACCTCATTCTGTTAACAAGCACAAGTGAAAAAACATTTTTTCTCGCGACTGTTGTCGAACCAGGGTATTATCTTAATCCTTGAGTGTGAGATATAGGTATAGATCTTCAAAAGATCAACAGTGACACAGTGAACTGATGCGAGCCGACACGCTTACCTCCACTGCATTCAACCCTCATATTTTTGTCCTTACAACACACTCTCCCCCTGACACACTTGATGTTTTCCCCCCGTAATTACTTCCCCTTATTCCCTTCCCCTGCCTCTGCAAACCATAATACCTAGGTCCCGCGCCAACCTAGGTATACCTATCGTATACCCGGCGGGATTCGAAGGGGAATGCTAAAAGGGCTTAGCGTCAGTGTGATATAAATTTGTATTTGAGTTATACGAACACATTGCTTTCAGCGGGGGAGAGCGCTCCACTGTTTGTTTTCTCTTTCGAACACGATACTAAACTGAAACCTTGTACAAACTTGAATAAACCAAATTCCAGTGATGAATTGCCAAACATAGAATATTGTGCTGGTGTCGTTATAAAAAAATAGTCCATGTTCAGTTTAATAGGCAACAATGGAAAATTTACACCAAACCGTTTTCATTTTGGGATCGTTAAAATATATTACGACATTGTCATTGTCGTTCTGCAAGTTTAATGAATACGCCATTCATCCATATAAATTGGAAGTCACCGAAAAGAGTGTCCATTAAAAGGAATCGAACACCCAGCCTCAAATTAACTTCGGTAAAGTTTACCCTCAAAATAATTAAGGATTCACCGCAATTATCACCACAAAATCAAGCTTCGCTTTGATCATTATCTAGAAAAAGTATTAAAATCAATCTCGACTTTATCGCCCTGAAGTTATGGCACACAATTGTGCATTTTCTAATATTTAAACAATATTGCGGATATTTAAATAGCGGTGACTTTGTGCCAAAAAGTTTCGTACATTTTGCCTTTTTGTGAATCACCAAGGGTTCCAGTGATAATAATAATTATTTACCAATTTCGTCCCGAAGTTATTATAGTAACTGTACCGTAATTACGAGTCTCTATAAAGTACCATTTAAATGAATAACGCCCCGAATTCAATAGAGTTCGAGTCACCGCTCTTTTGAGAGTAAGTGAAATTATCAAGGAAAGAAACGGATTTTTAACAGAGAATCTCCGTCGTCGCCAAGTTTAATTATTTCGCATGAAAAATCTTTCTAGAGTCCCGTAATTTATATCTGAATTTTACTGATACTGATTCACCGTTGATTTAATTTAATTTCACATAATTACTTTCACATAATTTTAATTTAATTTCATAATTTTAATTTCTTTACATATTGTGTGCGCTCATTCAGTTCGTCCACGTATATTATTTTCAACAACAACATTGATCATAATATAAAAATCTCTTAGAAAACATTGGTATACAGACTAGATATTAATAACAATACTTATTTTGTTGTTAAAGGAAAAATTGCTTGCTTTTTTGCTACTCAACATTTACTGTGAAATGTACAATATTTCATAATAAATATAAGAATAAATTCAATTAAAATAAATTAAAGGTATGAACACATCTATGTGTGATGCTTGTGCGAAGGAAACTATGTACTCTTATTTGGGTAGCGATTAAAACGGGCTATCTTGACTATCTCGTCGGCCTAATGGTCGCGAGTGTGACTGCCAATCGGAAGGTCCTGGGTTGAAATCCCGAGTCAGGTATTATGGGATTTTTATAACTTAAAACTTCTAACAGTGACTCGGAGTCTGGATCCAGTGCCCAGTGTATGGTAATAGGCTCACCACCTATTCGATGGGACGTAAACGGGGATTACAGGCGCGATGTTACATTTTTAAATTAAAAATGGGATGTGCTGATCGTTGGGTATATTGAAAGAATGGCAGAAGAAGGAATGTCGAAACAAAAATACAACGGGCATGTTGATGAGAACAGGTGCTGAGAGAGAAGAATACCTATGTATCTTGATCAAACAAGTCAGACATTGACTGAAGGGGAGTCACAATTTTTTAAAATAGATGTATATCTATGATAAGCGATGAATTCAGAAGCATGTCATGTATGTAAGGAACTTGGCGTGATGGTATAAAAATAATAAAGAGTTCAATATTTTTGTATATGTACGTACAAGGAATGAAAAATTTATTTAAAAATTAATGAAAGTGTAATCCTAATTTATATAAAAGGTAACTTGGACATTAACTTTAATGAATAAATGAACACCATATAAATACTTATATTTCATAATATTTATATGTAATTTTACATATGTAAGTACTCGTATATACATGTTTTGTACAGACATCTCCATACAGGGACTTCGAAGCCAATACTACACAGGATCTGTGTTACAATGACTAAACAGTTGATAAATTACGTACATATAAATGTTTACAATGTTATGTAATACAAAAAATATCTTATTCCATATTTTTAAATAATTCTAATTATTCTTACAAACTACAAGCTTAAACCACAAACATAATCAAACGCCGTATCAAAAGTATAGCATCGTTCAATATTATGATAAAATGTGTCATATGCATAGGCATAATACATAGGTATTATATAGGAAAAGCATGAAATGACTCCGTAATAATACAAGAAGAGGCTCATCCATCAAACCATGCACGTCTTATACTGGAGCCGTCAAACGCTATCAGTCAACTGGACTGCTGAAGCACGTAATAGTTAAAGTACCCTTGTTACCAATAGGACCTATATGAAGGGCTTTGTTACAAATAGGGCTATCTATTCTTAATATAGAAGATGTTCTATATGTAATTTTTTTTTAATATGTTGAACAACTTTGAAGAGGCTTTTGAAGAATAACAAGTGGAAGACTTCAGTGAAGAATAAAAAAAAGTTTAAGTCATTCTGGTCACTGGATTAATATTATTAATAGTTCCTATAATTCTGCTACCACTTAATTCATTCAATGGTATTATGGTTAATAATTAATTTTTAATAGGTGTGCATTTTTTATAATACAATATTAACCATACTAAGCCAGTTATAAAACCATTTCTTTGGTTCAGGATTAATGAATGAATTACCATAAAAATAATTTTGTCCGCATAAACCAACATTACTTAGGGGACACTCTAGTATTTATACGTAGCTCGATATACGTGGTCTTGATGCCTCACTTATCTCTATAAGTGAGGCATCAATGTAATTGCAAGAATTTTCTGGAACAACCGTTACATCTCTATTAGTTCTTAACAATGTCATTTTTGTATCGATAGATTCACTTAAGCGAACACGAAGTGAATCATACTTATTTGTTAATATCCTTACATCTATGTAAATATACTAACTACAGTAAGAAACGCTTCAACTCGATTCCTTGCCGATTTGATCTACAATTTACATGAACATCAATTACATTTCTGTCCGTTGTCAACAATGTCATACTTGTGTCGATGGATTTACTTACAACGAGCATGAAATGAAGCCGTCATAATCGGAGGGGCCATCAATCACTGCGGCTTCGTCATCTCCGTCAAGCGGTATCTCGTCGTGAAATCAGCGGAGCGAGTAATAGATAGTTACCTTTAAGGCCGTGTTATATACGAAGATTATACGAGTATGGTCTCTTTTTATTTAAAAATTACTAGCATGGCGTTATGTTGTGTTTTTATGGTTGTTTTGTTTAAAAATACTAGGCATAAACAATAGAATTCGAAGACTGAAGATATCATTAAGGAGTCGAAAAAGTGCATCAAGTCTGTAAGGATAGATATTTGGGACTCTGTGCTAAAATGTGCCCAAAATTATTCGTATCATATACTTTACTTATACATATAAATAATGAACTTTATGTTCAAAGTTAATTAATAAAAAAATTATATATTATATTTGAAACCAATTACATTAAGACCAACACATTTATAATCTATTTCGATACATTCAATATATGATATACTCACAGAACAATGCAGTAACAACAGCAGTTCACTATTATTCTCGTTAGAGTAAAATATACTATTATATATGTACAAACCGGATTCACATTTTTTGGAATATTATTTGGCTATCCCGCGAAACATACATGAGTTAAGCCGGTACATACATACATACATATACAAACTACAGCAGTTTAAATATGGGATATCTATTATACAGCTACAATTGCCGTTGTATAAAGAAATAAATGTATTTCCAAAATATAGAGTGAAGTAACCAGGTTTGAGGGTCCGTGAGTCAGTGCGTGAGATTGTCAAACCACGTCCCGCCGGTCCGGTAGAGCGAGTGATAGCTGTTCACCTGCTCTGAGGATTATCTCTCCTACAACCTCCTCTGTGAGATGTGAAAGGTGATTAGGTGAGTTTGTTTGTGTGAGTTCGCTTTGTACGTAGAGTAGTGAAATAAAAAAATGGCATCTCTCTATAGAGTATGCATTGGTAGAGCAGTGAAATAAAAAAGGAATAAAAAGTGTTTGTAAATGAGAATATTGCATTTTGTTGTGTATATGAAATATGTGCGGAGAAAGAATGTCTTGACAACAGAAAGTAGGTATTACAGAACGATTACCGCTATTGCTTAAACTCTATAGAGTATGCATAATTGCATAGATAAAGTAGTGAAATAAAGAAAAATACCAAGGTGTTTGCAAATTAAAATTTTGCTATGAATTTGGAATGTATGCGGGGAAGCATAATTTGATAACAGAAAGTAGGTATTAGGGAACGATTTTCGCACTTTCTATCTTGTTGTGGCTTATTGGCTGGTGGATATATTTATAGGTATATAACTGCTTTGTACTTACATGAATACATACATATCTTCCCGCCAGGTCCCTTCGGGAGCAAGCAGAGAGTACCGAGGCCTAAATCTTGCCTACCTTTGCAGACCTGCCGTTCTTCTTCCACATTCATCACTCTCTACATACACTCACGCCTTGTTTAGACTTTATGCTTTGTTCATTCGTTAATGTTGTCTAAACCCGCATACATATAGCCTTTTATAGACCAAATATCTCATAGTTCTAGACGATTATTATTCAGAGATTCAGTCATAAATTACAACGAGTTTGTGATATTACAGTACCCGTACCCACCAGACTAAAGAGCACCGGTGAGGATTTATTTTAATCCTGCGCTTGTATGCGCAACTAACGCCGTTTATACTCACGATGAACCTTTGAGAATTGTATATATTTCCGTTCTATACATATATACATCCAATCGATATTTATTTAGCTACCCTTAATAGATTCTTGTTTATTTATTTATTTAGTTCTAAAGTTTGTTAAGTTAAGTAAGTTTTGTTATAAATTATATAAGAAACATAGATTATGAACACATTCATTGTTAAATTGCGCTTGTCCAGTATTTTTTTTGTTAGTTTTACCTACATTTAGACAAAACTAAGCATATATACATAATTTATCGAATAGTTAAGGAGTCTAAAAAATTATGTATGTAAAAACAGACGAATCGCTGAAACGTTTGCTTTGAAGAAAAACTTACGCCTTTCTTTGGTTTTAGCATATGATAAATACTTAAAAGGTCTATCATATCTCTTATATCTTTAACCCTAAATATCGACTATCAAATTGAGAATTAGACCATAACGTTTATTCTAATGGACTTCTTATAACGACCTAAAATCGTAATTTATTAGTAGAGATACGAAACATATCAGCTATAGTACGCTAATTGTGATTGATGCAACCGATAGTCGCTCGTACAAAGACCGTAGACGGCTCTACACAAAGAGACCAATACAATTCTATAGCTCAAAGTACAGAGACGAGCTACGTCGCTCACTCAATGTTATCAACGATACGACTTCGTAATGTACTCCTGTTTATCATCAATAATGTTAAGTTAACATTGAATTTTCAATTGAATAATCAATATATGTCTACAGGACCCTAAGTTAACAGCAGAAAGAACTACATACGATATAAAATAAATCTATGCTATAACTAGTTATAACTGCTATAACTGCAATAGTATTACCAAGAGCTGCGGTTATCTTGATGTGAATTGTATGCAGTTCTCTATAATTTCAGATGTGGAGTACATTTGTTTAATTACTGATTATTTTATAGTACTTATCGTATCAGTAATGATCAGGCATTCATCATACCGATGTCACGGGACAAGCTGCATAAACTTGACATAATTAAATACTGCGAAAAGATTACAAGAGTGCAGCTGCGACTCGAATATTTAAATATTCTTACAAATTACTCCAGAAAACCATTACCCACCTACCCCATACGGATTAAGCACTAACTCTTGTCCGGAATAAAATATAACGCTGTAAAGTTATCAACAAGACTCGGACCTCAGCGGCTCTAATGGGTCGCCGGGGACCTTTCCTTTAATGGCCACTCGTAAATTGAGCGAAAATAATTAAAATCGCGTCCACACATTCGCAGACCAAAACACGGCCATTAGAAGAGTAGTCCGTGTAAAGGGGGTTTTCATTCGATAAATAAACTAGAGAGCCGTTCAAACAGAGCCGCAAATTGCTCGGGAATAGATGTCGGGAGCCATGCAGATTTTCACTGATACAGTTAGTGTCCTTATTTACACGAATTCAGTGGTTTTTAATTACAATCAAATCCTAAATCTCATCCAGAGTTAATAAATTGTGTATTTTGTACTTCATGCCGCTCATAAATTTCAATTTTATCAAGGCTTAGATGAACGCCCATAGAATACAAGGGCATTTCTCTATAGTTAAAAATCGACCTGTATTCCTAATACATCAGTTTAATAATTTATTTTCGTTATACGAACTATTTATCAAAAAAATTCCAGATATATTACCTGCAAACATTTTGCATGAATCTGAACAATGTATGTATGTGTAATAAAGATTCAAAATTGTGATATCACATTTATTCATTATATTTTCCATTATATTCCATTCCATTATATTCATTATATTTTCCATTCAAGATAATATTTCACGTTATTTCTTTTTTACAGAAAGCTTCACTCGTATAACTTGTTCGTTTCATAAAAATTGTAACTCTTAATCATAATAAAACCTTATCTATTACCGTCTCGCTCTATATCTATAATCGATTCGAAATAGCAATAAAAGACACTTACCCATGCAACTCGTTACCTTTTGCTGATCAAAGCCATCCACGTCGCAGCGAGGGCGGATCGGAGAGCTCGTAAAATATCGTCAATCAGAGTCGCACTCAGCCAGATTAAATTTGAATGTCGTTACGGAAGAGTGATGGTAGAGTGCACTACTATAATGTTGAAACCATTTTTGTTCTCACAATTCAATATAAGCACTAAAATGTATGTTGAAAATCAGTTTCTTATATTTTGAGGATTCGGTATGATAGACTAAAGGATCCGAGTACAGACTGATAGTAGTAAAGTCTGAATATTAGACAATGCTCTACATTCAATATTTACTTTGAAAGTATCATAAAAATTGATTCTTTTATCGTTCTACTGTTGAACACTAGTCTCCTCAGTATGAGAGCTACAAAGCCATATTTTTAAATTATTGTCTTTTAAATGCTACTCCTTCTCTTGCTTAATAGGTAAAGAGGAAATGAAAATGATGTTAGCTCGCGTCGATTCCATAAACTGCAGTTATTGTTATTTACCAACGTGACTACCTCATTCTGTTTGCCACGTCGAAACTAGTAGAACCAACGGAACAAGTTTCCTCCATACATTATTATCGCCGCATTCACCAACCGTTCCGTTTAAAAAATGAAAAAAACCTCGACGAATAACATTGAACTTTGGCAGCGAAATAAAAATGAAAACTGTACAGTACAAAAACTATTCGGCAAATGTTTCATAGCTGCAAACATTTATTTTCCACCGAATGCGTTAGTTAATTCTCGCTTTTCTCATTTTTGGGCATTACACTATAATTCAATAGAGAACATAAATTTTGCAGAGAGTACTTTTCGACCGTACCTACAATAGAGGGAAATTAATTTGTTTTTCTTACAATGGAATGTCTAGACAATCCCAAATAATTCAAGTTTCACTTAGTTCTCGGTAGACGCTAATGGCCGAAAACTAAGCGCGTATATTAAAACAGCACGTGTATTACATCACTGTAAAGGTGACCGGTGAGATTAGAATACAGAGCAAACTGCAATTTATTCACATTGTTTGCGAAGAAAACGAAGTGAGCTCGTTATAAGGAACGAAATGGATCAGAAATAATGTTCCTAGGATATAGGATTTTATGTGTACTCTATTTATTGCTATATCGTCACGCCAAGTCCCATAACGGGTACGCAGAAAGCACCCAGTGTCATATATACGCACAGACCTGACGTTCTTTTCTATATTCATGATTCTCTTCATTCAAATATGTAATATTTGAGTCATACTTAAATGCATATCACTTATTTCAGTATAATATTATAATAATACATTACGGAGTACTCTACCTACGATCGATCATACAATAACAATGGCATTATCGACTGATAATCTCACGTGCCTTGAATAGAGACTACTAACAATATGTCTAAAACTATAAATCTGTCATTTTATCGTTTAATTGTATCCTTTGACTGCCTCGTTTGTCGAGTGGTTGCAAGCGCGACTGCCAATTAGGAGGTCCTGGGTTCAAATCCCAGGTCAAGCTTTACTGGATTTTTGTAATTTACAATTTCCAGTGGTGACTCACCCATTCCATGGGATTTAAATTTAACGGGTGAAACGTGGGAGTCTACTACACTCCTCTGCCTACCCCTTCAAGGATGACAGGCGTGAAGTTATGTTTTTATCCTTTCATATACACAAGTACCTCCTTCCCATTTCAAAATGCCAAGAATCGAATTTCTGGCATAAATATTTAAAAAAGTACTAAAAAATATTTTATACCGATATTTGTGACAAAGTAGGAATAAGATGGAAAAATGTTTTAATGGTTTACAAGATTGATACCACGTGACAAAGCGTTACTAAGTGTTTGGAGCAACCAACGTGTATTTTTTGCTCCCACTAATACTTTATAAGTAAATGTCGCTAACAAGTTCTAAAAGCTTCTACGAATGTATTATTATATTAAAATTGATAACATAATTTCAAACGTATCACTAAGATATATATCCTAAATAACTATATAAATGGAATAAATTTTAATAAATAGATGTAATTATTAAAAAGTAAATCAAATCGAATTGTTTTTCATTGTCTCAAAATGATCACCTGACACTGCGAAACTAATTATTTTGAAATTGTACCTTTTTAGTAGTGTCCCCAATAGAAGACATATGTCATATCAATACACCTGTCAGAGTTCAAAACACATTTAAACAAAGAACGGAACAAATTTTAAAACGCTCATTCACGAAGATGCGTCCGCCACTATCAAAGTATCGTTCTACAAACCAACGGAGTGACATTTTCTATCACTTTGTATCTTTTATTTTCACTTTTTATTACAGTGTCTACTAGTATTGCCCGCGACACTAGCTTTTAATATTTTATCTGTAACCGGTTCGCTGGTTTTATTACTAAACTTTGAAGGGCGATTTAGAGGGTGCGAACGTAAAATATCTCGTCTTTACTTAGAGCACTCCATTTGGAAATATCTTTTACTGTTTATAAATTCTTTATTTTGTGTTAGATGAAATTGACAAGTCAATGTTACGGTTCATGGCAGTCATCAAGCTTTCAATGAAAGCTCTTATAAATAACGATGAAGCGTGGTACTTGAACTTTCCATAAAGGGTTATACAAGCTTAATCAAATGGGAAAAGTATACATTTCGGTTTCTGAGAAAAGAAAAGACTATAGACAGAACTGATGCAGACAGTTCAGGAAAAATATTATATGAAAGTGTGCAGCTAACTCAAACATGGTTCTTTAGTCGAGTGGTCGCAAGAGGGAGTGCAGTCGGGAGGTATTTGGTTCAATTTTCGGGTCGGGCAAAGTTGAATTTTTCTTACTTAAAATGCCCTTTAGTAGCTCGTATTCCGGTTTTGTGTCCAGTGTATGGCATATAGGTTCATCATATAATCTACGCTGGGACGTAAAGGTAACTACTGAAATGTGGGAGTGTACGAGTACTACACTCTCCTGTCTATCCCTTCTGGAAGAAACAAGCGTTATCTTGTTTTACGGTTATAAGGTGGAATATAAAAGGTATGTAAGATAAACATCTCAATTCTTATCAATTCTTAAACAGAAGTATTATTATAACTTAAATTATGATTAGGTGAAACGCATAACAATATAAAAAATTGTTCATTAACGGTAGACATAAATAATGCGACAGAAGTTCAATGAAATTATCGTTGGACTTTTTTTAATTTACCTTAAGCAAATAAACCTTAGTACTACGAGTATATTATTGTAATATATAATTATATTAGAGATATGAGTAGACAAAGTAAGAACTTCACTAATTTGATGCCGCCAGTAAATCTTCATTATAACAAACCACATTTGTTAATTCTAATCTTTTATCAGTATAAAACTGTATATATCAACATTTTGTGTACAGTTATACATTTGTAATAAAGAAATTGAAAATATACATAATATGTACAGAATAACACCCACAGATCAGTAAAGATAGAGATTTGTAACTCGATGTTCTTTGCCTGCCACATAAAGACCCAACATCACGATATGATGATGTTCATAATGCACATAGAACAAGCAAAAACCTTTGAGAAGTTAATAAAGAATTTAAAACATAACGTATGAAAAATATTAAAACGTTAGAAAATACCACCATAATACGTGGCGGTGTCCATAATCATTAATATTCGTCGTTAAGGCGCTGGCTTGATGGCAGTTTTATGTCTTATTAAAGGGTTGTAAAATTTTATGTGGCTAGAACTTGGCTCGACTGGTTTAATTAAAAACGCCTTCTGAATAATCATGACGCAGCTTCTGTTTAAACACTTTATGTGTACAAGTTATTAGTGAGATATGAACATGTTTTGAGTTTTAAAATGTTTTCATTTACCAAGATAATGAAGTTAGCTCAAAACGTATTCATGTATACATATATATAATACAAACGTATCAACGTACATAACATCACATCTGTAATCGCCGAAGAGGTAGGCAGAGGAGTGTAGTACACTCCAACATTTCACCAGTTATATTTACTTCCCACCATGGAATAGTCCTAGCCTATTGTCATACACCGGGCTCAGACAAATATAATATGAAAATGTTGAAAAGGGTAAAAGGTTTTACTGCGAAGTTACAACTGTCGCTATTATTTTTGTCCCTTAGTAGCCTGAATTCCCCAACCACGATCTGGTCTGAATAATTTATTAGATATATAGCTATTAATACATATATAACATGAAGCATTTCAGCTCAGTGACAGAGTCAGTTAGGAACCTAACAATAACTTTACATTCAGCTATTCTCTTTAGAGGTCTGAGGTTCAAAACCTATAGTGTAACCATCGCATTAAAATGTGTGGTTAAAATATTAAATATCAATTGCTCTAACGATGAAAAAAAATATCGCGATAAACGAACTCGTATATGTAGAATACACACGTATTAAATGGACGTTAAACTTTGTCATAGTTATTGTTCATTGACTTAGGTTGACTTCCAACTGTGACAGGTGGAGAAAAATATCCGGTGAAAAAACTCTCAATTTAAAACAAGAAAATATAATTGTACCATGACGGATATATTATACCAGTATAAGTAGACGTAACAAAAGGCGAACATAATGCCTAATGGCATTCTCCATCAGTTAACCCTTGGCGAATAGTAAACATATGAAAAAATAAAAACAGGTACAAAATTGAAAAAAAATAAGATTGAGAAAAAAGAATAAGAAAAGAAATATAAAATAAGAAAATAATCCTTTGCAATCTGTGGTAAAAAAGAAGGGTTTGGTGTAGTAGGCTCTCAAAAAGGCCTAGTAATAATAATAATAAGAGCCAGGGCAGGGTTGTCTAAATTAGCATACTTTACCTCACTTGAGTTTAGCTGCCGTTCATCTGTTGGACATAGGTCTTCTACCACAATGACATGGGTACGGGTCATAGTCCACAAGACTGGTTAGGTTCGTATTGACCAGATCACACTTTTTGCACGATATTTTGAAGAACTCTTGTACGCACAGGTTTCCTTCATCATCATCATAATTAGCCTACTCCCGCCCATTGCTGGACATAGGCCTCTCCAATAGCACGCCACTGAGCTCGATCTTCAGCTCTTCGCATCCAACCACTGCCAGCCACTTTGCAGGTTTCCTTACGCCTGTGATTTTTCTTTACCATTACAATGAGTGATGTTATTAAACCGTTAAAAGTATAAAAAGTATACATATATCGTAATCGTAAAACTCACACGGAAATACACTACATCATAATATAATGAAAAATAAACTTTGAAAAAAATAAATGATTTTATGAAAACGAAAGTAAACAATAAATAAACATAATTAAAATATAGATAACATAATTTAAAACGGTTTATCCACTCATAAAATGGTATACCACAGATTCTCAATATGGCGTATATTGTGAAATTGTGGTGAATTGGAAGGCTTTATTAAATAAGAAACGTGATTAATTATTTTTCGCGATCTTAACACGTTTAATATATGATACGCCCACAAATATTATATATGTATGTACATATTTCAAAAGAAACCAAATCTTCTGTAGCAATTTTATGACACTAAGATTAATTTTATTCGTGTTACAAATAGCTGTTACGACTTAATCGTGACCTTTTTTAACCTTTCCTGTTTTAACCTTTTGCCAGTTTTGGCTTGACGAAAGCATGCGATACAGGCTTTCTGCCAAGTACCCTTGTGTAACGCTATTTATGTCATCTTTATTGCCCATGAATTAAACAACGCTATACAAAAGATCTAGTTTATGTAACGCTTTTCAAGAAAAAATAATGTTTAATACAAAAAGTATCATAAAAATAGTCCACAGTTAACTACAGCTGCTTAAAATTTTGTATACTTAGTGTTAAGAACTTTTCACTAAGTGAAAATTGTGTACATACATCGAAGTGGAAACGACAAATTCGTGTTAAGCTTACACATTCGTTCACGCCTGAGAACGGATATTTATTTTAATATAACGGTCAATTCTTTATTATTATTAATGTATTAATAATATAATTAATATTGCCGCTTGCCAATACCACTATTGCCACTTGCACCATCATAACTGATGTAAAACTAGTTATCCATAGGTCTACTGTAGGATCAACATCGTAAAAAGTATTTCCATCAGTTGGAAGCAATATTCTGCTTTGCTCATTTATTTTCTCGATGACAGTCATTTAACACTACCAACCAAAAAGTCAATAGGAAACCAATATGTAAGTCTCAAAATTTAAACGTCAAAATAATCAAGATTCGTCGTAATTTGAAAGATTTAATACTGGAGAATATTTTCACGTTAAAGTATATAATTATAAGAAACGATAAGTACTGTCAGCAAAGTGGGTACGAGTGGTTTTGATATTATAGTACTGAGTCCGTCATTTGGATTTACAACGAGACTAAGCACTAGCAACTTGAGCACGTACACTAGATTAAGAACAGTGTTCGGCTACGGCTAAACAGATTGTCGTACCGCAGTTTAAACTGTATTGAAGTACATAAATTGTATTTACCCCAACTGCCTTGACAAAATTGGTCAGATACTAGATAACGGGGAAGATAGAAGTCTCCGAAAACAATGTAAATACTTAAAAATATTCAAGGATCTCTATAAGGATAGAGCTTTTCGGCAATCGGTGCTCTCTAGCGACGATATAAAAAATCTGGCGGGACAATACGAAAGTAATTATAAATTGTTATTTACGTTATTTACCTGTTATTTTAAATCAATAAAAGCTCGGTCAATATTCAAAGAGATGTACGTTTTCCAACTACGCAATATAGACAGACTGCTTGAAATATTTAACGTATTTTATGATGTTCATATCTTTTTCACCGTCCCTTAAAGTGCAAAGACGAATTAGAAAGACGTTCACGGAGCTAAACTGGTTCAAGCATTATTAAATTAAAGCTGAAAGCTATGCGTCAAAGGGAGGGCTTTCAAAATACTCAAAATTGCGTGCCTGTTCCAGGAATCACCGGATGCCATCACACAAAGTATCTTTTGATGGTCGTAAAAACATCCCTTAACGACCGGCCGATCTCTCGCCCTTAGCCCCGCCTACGTTCTGTACTACAGCTTTTATGCCCTGTTTCGACAGTCTTAACCCCAATAATAAAATGCGGGTTGTAAATAGATAATAAGGGCGAAATACGTAGCGGAGGCCATTAAAGGCGCCATCATCGTAGTTTAACTGTCGCTATCTAAGCGCACTAATCGTCTTTCCGCAGTTATTAAATATAGGTACATATGTATGAACAAACCAGCGAAATATAAGTCACAATATGTTAAAGAAATGTCTGTCGCAGATTGAAATAACAATTGACATAAAAATCTATTTTTGCAGTATCTACATAATTAATTTTAACATACCCTTATTTCAAAGTATCAAATTCAACTTCTTCTTCAATATATTTTGATATGTTCTAATAATGCAATTCTAGACGGTACTTGAAGTTTTGTTCTACGATTCACGTGCACAGCTTGGAAATTATGGGCAAAAACCACCTATGAAAGGACACCAGGCCGATGATTTTTTTTTTCAACCCATTACAATTCCACTGTTGGAATACGGGTATCCTCTCTTATTGAGAGGGTTAAGGCCATAGTCTGCCACGCTGGCCAAGTGCGGGTTGGCAGACTTCACACACCTTA
>DWMG01000317.1:0-21154 GCA_018244855.1 Elbella merops
CGAGGTCCTTACAATTGATCACTCTGTGTGTTTAAGTTAATCCAACAAAGATGAAAGCTGTCAAATACATACAAAAATCATCATCATTATCATCATCCTATCTTAGTCCACTGCTGGACATAAGCCTCCCCCAATCAGTGCCATCGCGCCCTGCCTATATAAAAATATATATGCAAAATTATTAAGGATATTTCACATGTTTGATGAAGGATTAGTTATTTATGCGTGTGTGATATATCCACAATAGACAGTCGCAAGTGTAGAGCGGTCGTTACTAAGCTCTGTGCCGGCAGCTCCACTCCGGATAGACAGGAAATTTAGCGCCAAATTGCTAGCTGACCCTCCACGCTCATTTATTCAAATATGTTTATATGAATGTGGCCAGTTGATTGGAGAGCTCCACGGGGACGGCTCATATAAATCCAGGTAATTGAGCATTTAAGATCTACCATTGGATACTATTTTGATTTCGAAAATTTGAAATTTCGTACATTTTATATACGAATGAATAATAACTTAAAGTCTAGAGAGATTATTTTTTTTTTTCTCTGGTCCAAGGATGTATTAAAGATTTTAAATATTTATAATCATATACGACACCTGATTATGAATGCACCAGCTTAACTCACGTGCGTTTTTTTCGGGATGACCCGACTAGTTTCGGACCTGTACGAGGTTCTACCCCGTGAGCTCCCGGCGTTTGCAGCGAGGTCGCGGCGGAGACTTCCAATCCCTGCCAGGCACTTTGGGTATATCGTCACTCCACCTATCCACGTCCGTCCTCCACCAGCTGGAGGGCGTCCTATGCTACGTTAAAACTTCAACTAAATTGTTCCGAAAAAGCAATTCAAAACGATAATTTTGTGAACATCTATAAATAGACAAAATGTTTTTTACAACCGTTTCGTACAAAAATAACTCATCTTCAAGACGTGGCCAAGCTATTAAACCGTGGATTTTTATTTTTAGTTTAATAGAAATCGCTCTTTCTGTCTGTCCCGTTTAAATTAGCCCTGACATTGTTTGCTGGAGCACGTAATTTACCATCCCTCATTGATTTGATGCAGTCATTCAACTTTAAGTTCTGCGCCAATATATACAGAGTTGAGTTTGATGAACGGTTCGACTCTATTACTCTTGCTGTAAAGACAAAAAGATTGACATATGGCCATCTTTTAGTCGTTTTTTCAATGAGTCAATCTCAACGACTCGTCTTGTTGTCGTCGAAGGACCAGCCAAGCGCAGATATACTAAGAAATGTATGAACACGTATTGGCATAAGCTGCGAGTCCTTAAAACTAAAATATTATTAAATGTCAATGATTTAATCAAAAAAAGCTAACTTTATAAACGAGAAAATATTACGACTGTGTATCTTATTGACATATATGTTGAGGTGATAGTCCATCGCTCACCTTCATGGGTGCGACAAGGTAGCGTCGCCATCTATATTTTGCGAAGGTAAATGATGATTTAAAAAAGGAACACGTTCAGACAGATTGATACGTATTGCCAGTTTGAAATATAACCGAACATTTATAATAATATATTATAAACATCGCAAGAAACGGATACAAAGACAAATGGCAGCTGCTAATGATACCTCCAATTATCGTGTTAAGAGATACTTTAGCTGGAATAATTTTGTAACCATATAACAATATGAACTCCACACAAATTATATTTAAGACTGGCATATTTATAGAACTTAGGTACAATAATTTTATTTTGGGTCATGGGCGTTTGTGGATAACCAAAATATGAATGATATAAATATAATTGAAAGAATACCATTTAATGAGAAATTGCGAGAGCCACGGATTAACCGCACAATCTAACTACATTACTAAATTAGTGGTACGGTATTGTTACAATAGTAAACACGAAGAAAGAAATTAGTTTTAAAAGTTTTTGGGTGCAGCATCATCATCCACGTCAACCTCAGGTATTGTTCAATTGTTAGAGACGGGTCTGCTTTCCTATTGAATAGGATACAAGTCTTAATTAAAGAACATTAAGTCTAGAACTTTAAGTAAACAAGTTTCCTTACAATACACATTATTATTATTTACGGTTACATCAAGTAACATTAACAACGTAACATAACATCTGTTAGCCCCAAAGAGGTATACAGAGAAGTGTGGTACACTTCAAAGTTTCACGAGTAACGTCATATGTCCCATCACGGAATAGGTGGTGAGCCTATTGTCATACACCGGGCACTAATCCAAACTCTAAACTACTAAAAGAAATACAAGTTAGAAAAATCCGATAGTAACCCACAAGATGGATACAGGAACCCAGGGCCTCTCGATCAGCAGTAGTAGTTGTATCAATTCGACCAACGCGACAGCAAGCAAAATTTAGTCTTGATACGCAATTATTTTGTGTAAAAAGAGAAGTGCAACCCAAGAATTAAGAACAACATAATAAAAGTTTTAAGTTGAATTCTAAGCCACTAGGCTATATCTGTTGTGATATCGGAAACCAAGGAAAACCTTCCCGTACTGCAATCTAGTCAGGAACAGGAACCAAACGAACTCTCATTACACTTTCTATTCAGTATTATTCCCGGTTCTGCTCATAGATGTGACGTCAGCACCGAATCAATCATCTCCTTCTCAGATCTGGGAATAAAATAAAATAGCGTTATTTGGTTCTCGTGTGTTTATTTCGCTTGAGTTGGGTTTTGATGTGAAACGGGAAAGATTTCTTATAGAAAAAGGGTTATCCTTTCTGGATTGACGTTACTCGATTTACCTATTTTATTGGTTTTTTCGGTGGATTGTTTTGCACGTAGGATATAAATATTCTTTCGCTTTTGTTTCTCCAACGAGGAAAGCACTTTTGTGTTGTTTAAAATATTACGAATGATGTATTCGCTAATCCACATGAATGAATGTAAAAGCATATAAAGTCAACTGAGGATAAAACCACTGTTCACTATTGTAACTATGAATTATGACTGATTGCATGTATAGATTAGAGAAATGTAGAGTCCCATTTTCATCTGTTAATACATTATGTATAGAATAGAAAAAAATATATATAATAGAAGAAATAACAGAAAAGAATATAACACCGTTAAGTGCCGTTAGTTCTTTAAAGGCAATTAGATCAACAAAAAAATTAAAATCTTCTAAACTGGATAACTACTAAAGGAAATTTGTAGACCTTGTAATTTTTTTTATTGTAAGTTCTAAGACTTGGGCCCTCCGATTATAGTCAGAAGCGGTAGAGATGCTTTGAAAACTTCACGCAGACCTTAAACATTATGATAAAACAATATGGTACGACGAGCACTATTCGGGGGCTAGAGATGTCAGTTTGTATCAATATTACAATATTATTGTACCGCTACAATTAAGCTAATAAATAAGTGATCAGTGGCGTGCCATTGGAGAGGCCTACGATATGTCCAGCTGTGGACGGTGACAGACTGATGGTGTGTTTGTGTGTGTATGTGCAAGTATGTAGGTAAATAGTTGCAGGTAGCACGGTGACCTAACATTATCTTTTCTCCAACGAAACTCGGAATCTTGCTCGTGTGGTGAGACAGAAGTCTCAGAGAGCAGCGTGCGTGCATAGAGCGAAAGAATAGGTATAGAAGAAGGACGTTTGTTTGTATAAACGGCGGTATACATTTTGCATTTGGCTCTCGGTGAACTCTGCCCACCCCGTAAGAGTCCCGGCGTCACGAATATAATAATTAAGCTACCCGCCAATAACAGTTCATTATTGATTTTGTTACTGAAATAGGTGTTTTCCAAAATCCAAGCTATTAATGATAATGCCAGGCGCCATAGCGGTGACCTGAATTTAGACAATAATGAGCGCATTACCAAAATGCGATATTCAATATCATAAAATTGGACAGTATTTTCAATAAACAGGAACTATTCATTATGGGCCTAATTTACCTGGATTTGATAAACTTCACTTCCATTTAAACATTTAGCCATGCAGATAAATAACCGTAATTATAATAGGGTTAGGCCAGCTACTATTGTTTGAATTATAACATTTATAATGCATCTGCTCTTTTATTAACATCATCATTATAACTATCAGCGTATCCCGGTCCAGTGCTGGGCATATGCCTCTCCAATGGCACACCACTGAACTCGATCTTCAGCTCTTTGCATCCAACCGCTATCAGCCACTTTTAGTCAGCAACTTGTTGACGGTGATTCGTTCTAATAGGAAGCTTAAATACGTACTGAGATTGAGACCAAATCAATCAATCA
Organism: Elbella merops; assembly: GCA_018244855.1. Taxonomy (NCBI): domain Eukaryota; kingdom Metazoa; phylum Arthropoda; class Insecta; order Lepidoptera; family Hesperiidae; genus Elbella; species Elbella merops. The sequence continues at coordinate 4,248 of DWMG01000317.1, forward strand.
TTTTACAGATGTCCTAAAATCCCTATTAACCCCCGAACTTAAATATGACCACCGTATATACAGAACTGAAGATCGAGCTCAGTGGCGTGCTATTGGATAGGCTTTTGTCCAGTAGTAGACGGTAGTAGGCTGATAATGATGATGGTGAAGATATACAAAACGGTATAATGTCTAAAACAAACAAGTGGACAGCAGTTACAATTGGTCGCTAACTTTTCGTTAAATAACCTGATTAAGTTTTGATTCTGTTTCTGAAGTTTGACACTGATTTCGAGATTAGTAGGAGAACAGTAATAATTTGCTTATAATATTATTTAATATAGCTTTGTACTTTATAACTAATACTTGATCTAGATTATTGGACATGAAAAACCAGTTTTTATTTATTTCTAACTCTAACATTCATATTTGTGTTTTAGCTCTTTTGGATATTATAAAAAATAACATAACAAATTTCGTATGTAATACGAATATTTCTGAATGCAGGAATTGAGGCGGATCAACATATATGTCCTTATGAAATAGGGAACATACTGTCTGACGGATAAGTCAGAAGTGTCCAAAACGCGATTCTCGTAGAAATAAATATGAATGTAACAGAAGCACATCAGATCTCTAAGAAAGGGAATATTTGACACTCAGTGCTCTCTGCCTACGTCGTCTAACGTTAAAAACTAAATGTGTTACAAACAGCTGACTACATCAAGGCCGATGTTGAATGGTTATGAATAAAGCTCGTAACACTACACCGCAGAATTCTACAGCCACAAAATATGATCACGACCGAATTTGCAAATTTGTGGAGGAATTATTAAAATTATTTCTGAGTAGTGCTCCCATTAAGTCTTGAGTGTAGCGTCGTACAAAATTATCTTAGATAAGATTAATATTTATAATCAAATTTTATATTAAATATTTGTAGCTACGGTGGCATAAATTTTCACGAAAAATTTTTCTTAAATTTATCTTAGGTACATTTTGTTGTATCTCATCTGCCTACCCCTTCGGGGATTATAAGCGTGAAGTTACGCTTGCATCACATATGCAAGAAGAGAAAGGGGTAGGTATACAACTCTCATAATATCTTCGCATTCTATTTTAAAATTAAACCCCAAGGTTACATCAGAATAGTTGACCTTCATATTGTTTTCCCCAAACGCATTAAGCCATTACATTTGTATCAATTATCCCATTTATCGACGGCTGCATGTATATATATACATACATATATATAAATTGTGGTCCTCTACGGGACACAACTGTAGCACCATGGCATTTATTTATAATGTCGACCTAAACATATGCAACTTTAATAGATAATAAAACATGTATTTGTCATTTATGTATTTCGAGAAAACAATATTATTATATTTGTTCTTTATGTCAAATGTGAGCGATCGGAATGCTACACATGTACTTTACCCTTTTGACCCTTTACCCAAAATATTTCAGCTGTAGTAAATAAACGTTTTAATCGAAACAGATTATAATTTTTTAACGACAACCAATAGTCGGTAAATTCATAAAACAATTTTATCTCGGATAATTCAAAAATTATTTCTACAGCAATATTCAACAGTCGATACATGTATCTGAATACTCCCATACGAGTCATATTCATAAATCGATTTTATCTCGGATAATACAAATTTTAATTCGAAGGTGTCGGAGAATCAACTCGATGCCCAACTCGACTGCTTTATTGACTGTAACGTATCGGACAACGCGATCGTAAATATTACCAGTCGTAAAATAAACTATGCGATACCCGTCCGTTACGATTCATTATTATTATTGAAAAAAAACGATGACTTGTAACCATATCTTTCTATCATTATATAGTCATGCCCGTGACTTGAAATGTTTGTTCATGAAACAAGTTGAAAATCAATTTAGAAAATTAATGTAATAATGTGACATATTAACTATATTGTGATTTCAATAACATAATTTAAATGAAACAATTATTTAATTAAAATGCGATTAAAATAATTTAAAGTGCTACATTATTAAAAAACCAAGTATAAAATACGTCGTAATTTATTTGTAACAATATTAATTCTACACATAATTTTGCATCACCGATGTTTCGAATCAGTATCATAACCAACATATATATGTAAATAAATAAAATATGGCGATCGAGTAACTTAATATGTATTCTAAGAAGCGCAAAACTGTTGACTGAAATAACATCCTTTTTACACAGTTATATCAAGACTAATATATTATAGTAGGACACACAGTGTTTTCATAAAAAAGCAGAACGAAAACTACAAAAATATTTATGACTATACATTTGCTATCTACAGTTCTGATAAACTTGCAAATATTTAGCCTATAGACGCTCATTATATATGACCATAACGCTAATCTTTTCAATGTAATATTATACTGTACAAAATTCCTATATAGATATACAAAGACAAAGCAAACCTCCAAAAGGGCCGACGTTCCACCACATTATGAGAGATGAACCCTAAAGTCTTAATCCCTTTGCACGCTAATTAATTTAATTGAACGCCCACAGCATCAGCGCGGCGTGCCGGCGTGAAACGGGCAACAAGTGGGACTAATCACGGTGACGACTTTGTTATGGACGGCTCTACTAATTATTAGCTATATCCGATGCTATGTGTGAAATCGTTAGAGCTTCGGAATGTGCGTCTGTGTTTATATAGCAAGCAGCGAGGTTAACTTAACTAAGGTATACATAAAAAGTTATAGCATTGAAGATGAGAAAAACATAGCTCCCTTGCAAAAACTTTTATACCTAAAGGAAAGCGCTGGAAAACTTCTAATGGTTAGGCTGATTGTTATGCATTTGAATAGACAAGCAAAGAATTGTGTACAAACAGCACTGTTTTATTTAAGTAAATCGATATACATGTATGTATGTATACGATATAGACGTACAGAAACATATCGTTTCAAATATTTGTTATACTTTATCAATATACAAATTAGTTTCACCGAACAAATAACTCTTAAATGTAATCATTGCAAACACGCGGTAATTTTACATTTATTCTGAGGATAAGTCTTCCAACTAAAGCGCCATAAAAACAAACCAGTGTCGCATTTTTAAAATTAAATTAATTTTTATATTCTCTTAAATTATACTATCTTATTTTAAGTAGGTATTTCTAACGAAAAATACTTCAGACTGTAAACCCATTTACTGATTAGACCGCTGTATATAGTTTTTCATAATGTACTAGCATTGGTGTAATAAAAAATATTTAAGCTATTCTTCGTTTAAAATTGTAGTATATTACATTCCACTTTACTGCCCACACCGCCTAGAAAGTCTCTAAGCGGAAAGCTATAAGCTTCAACGGTTATTTATAATTATCAACACCGCCCCCATTGTATTAATATCGACGGCGTAACATTTTAATCAAAATTATTTAAATCTATATTCACAGACGGTCAAAATAGAGTCACGACAGATCAAATGAAAAATAATACATAGACAGAGTTCATTACGCCGACAATCAAAGGCGGGGGTGGGCGACCTTTGTCCCGGTACAATATTAAATTTATGTAATAATAAAGTTTAATTTCGCACCTGTCACGTCGCTTTGACACGAAGCGTTTTCCATTTCCGAAAATGTAAAGCATCGTTGATAGAGCCTGTCCGATTTTGATTTAGTTCCGTTATAAATTCGTTTGTAGTTTTCGATTCGATGGTACGCAATGCTTTAATGGGTTTGTGTGATTGAAACTTTTTGCATGCGACAAGTGATATCGTACAGGACTTGGCGGTGCACTGTCGTGTGCTAATGTATAGTCAAAGGACGTATGGAAAGCAACTATTCCAGTTTTGTGTGGAGGCATAAGACACTATCAGTTTCACATAGAATGAAATGACATTAGCGTTTCAAGTTATTACTTTAGGTATTTTATTACACCTACCCCCAGACTAAGATTTTTAACACTAAAAGATTCATATATTTTTTTAAATAATTACATATGTATGGCATTTGAGGACAGCTCACAGCGGTCTGTTCACTCAGGCTTTGACACGCTTTCTTCAACGCAGCCTCGCTATAAACGGCAAGAGCTTATTAAGAAGTACGTCGTATAGGTTCGAAACTAGTTGGCAAATCCGACAAAAAATACGTAAGTTACGCCAGTACATATAAAATCGTGTGTAAAGCAGTCGCTAAATATTTAACAGTAGAAGTTTTTAATACTCTCTATTATAAGCAAACCATAAAAAACATACTAACTTAAGTTTCACTTAAACGTCACATTCACATTTATTTATGATATCCATCTAACTCGAGAATTTTGTATCTGTGATAAAGCTTATCCACAGACATTTAAAACTCTACTAATGGTTCCTGCTACGGTAATTTAACATTACATAGATTAGATAAGTTTTTTTATCACTTCAGTTTCATACAAACATTCTTTCCACCTACCTTGTATACAAATAAACAGCCTGCAAAAGATCTTCAAATTTATGTACCTGAAACAAAGCAATGCTTTTTTTAAACTCTATATTTAAATTGTAATGTGTATCGAATTTGGCAACATTACTTGAAACTCAAAATTTAAAAAAACGTCACATCACGCCTGTAATCTGCTAGTGGTAGGCAATCAAAATATCTAACTTAAAGGATTCTTGTTAAACAAGTTTAATATAATTCTTATCGTCTTTGGGCGTCGTTCATCCCAACAATAAAAGCAGTATCTGCAGATCTGTGACGTAATTAAAATATAAAATTACTTAGATAATTACACAATAATATAAACCCAATTGATACTATTGTATTTTATATTAACAAATTTAGAAGATACACCTTATGTTAATTGATCAATCCCGCCTGTGGATTACTCAGTCCGATCAGAATTGATGTAATGTTGAGACCGTTCACAAGGACATTGATGGATGAGAGCTTGTGTTTGTCCCCTGTCTTTTATCCCTTTCAACTGGCACGGATTTGTGGCTAGATAAAATCCTATGCAAAGACAACAGAATTTTATAAGCGTTCCATCAATCTGCATACACACAAAAACACAAACACGCACAGTTTTAACCAAATTGAAATTTTTGTTAGTTCTTCCCTCACAGATAAACACTTGAAGGGAATTTATCACCTTATTTTCGCACTACTCCACAATTTCCTTGCAATTACAGTGAGAGAGTAGTACTATATTTTATGTAGTAACTACATTATTCTAACTATAGCATCCAGAACCCTCTGGGTAATGGATGTGTTTTATAGCATACGAGTAACGAGAAAAGAAGTGAATATGTATTAAAATTATGATTTTAAAAACATTTAAAAGTGTTACTTGGAAGATATAATTATACAAAGATTGTCAGACACTGATCGGTCGAATGAAACTTTTGGGATTATTCAGCCACATAGCCATGTACGAGTACCTACAGCTTAAACAAACACAACATTATTCTGCTGTTAAACAGCTGCATAGTTTACACTGCCCTATACAATAAGGGTCACAATTAAGTCCATATGGCTCTTTAATTCCGTTTTCTTATGTATATGAATATTGAATCAGAAAATAAAATGTCAGCTACTTTTATCTTTATTAATTACCGGAAGAGATAAGAAATATTTGCTCGTTGCTAGAAAATTATTTTAATAACTACCTCATCGCATTGCTACCTAGGATCAATACAAGCTACTTATGAGCGCGCATTTCGTTATTATCTCGTAAGCACTTAACGCTAATCTTTTCTCGCGTGCTATATGACCGCTGTGTAATTATATTATAAATATACGGGAACTGTTATACTATTTAGTCGTATTAAGTTACACCTTTTTTAGCCCCGCCCATTCTTGAATATGTATGATTTGCTGCTTAATGTGAATTTTATGCAATCTTACCGCAACGAAATTATCGTTGCCGTATAAATAAGACATTAAAATAGTCGGACTTCATGTTACATAATTAAGCATTAAAGTATGGCGGTAATGTTAATGATAAGTACACTTAAAATATCTAATTATGACATAAACATGGGAACAAATATTGTAGTGTATCTGGCTTGAGGGACCGTTCAAAATAGTACATTTGTAAATATTACATGGTATTTTATCATTGTTCACGGAAAAAAAACTTATATAGAGGTAAATGTTACCCAATTATACGAGTATTATTAAAGATTCTAAATAAAAAAATACACTAGTTCTATTTAGGTTTATTTTGGTACTATGAATCCCATCAACAAATTTATTGCATCTGACCCACACTTAAATATTAACCCTTTCACATTCTGGAAGGAGCTCCTTGTCCCGCAGTGGAACAGTAAAAGGGTTGATGTTGATGATAATAATCCACTGTCACCGTATGTAGTAATTGCTCTGCTGTAGTCAGCCTAACGCCATATCGACATACCTCTCAAGAACACCTTTGTTCGTTATGCACATATAACGTGGAAGCCACAAAACGAAAATAAGGAACAAAAACTCTACTTATCTTTCGAGAGTAAGACTTTAAACACTTCAAATTTGCATTGTCTCTGTATCTCTTTTTGGTGTACAATAAAGAATAAATGTATTGTACTGTATTGTACGCTTGAAAGCTGAGTAAGACTGGAAAGTGTCGAGATTACCCATCCACTGGCGATGCTCCCGATATTCCAACGTATTACTTTAATACCGTCTCCTCCAGTCAGTATTTACCTGACACTGGTAATAATATGGAAGTGTCGCTCTCGGCTAAGTGCGGCGCAACGTCACCTGAGACCGACCAGCTCATTACTGTCTCGTGGTACTTCGGTGGGCATTTATTATGAATACCAACGTAATATGTAGCCGAGGTAGCTTCGGATGTTAGTGGGACTATGTATGGAAAGTGTTTAGTGTATGAAATTCTTTGTATACTTGCAATTGTAGCGAGTCGTATATGGTATGTATAATTAAATCGCTATGGTATAAAAAAATGATTTTTATGACGCTTCATGTCGTATGTTCATGCGAGTCAATCATCAATGGCACCATCGTCTATATAGAAGCTGGCCAAGTTTTGCTTATGTGATTGTTTGCTTAATAATTTCTTTGAATGTAACCTAAACATATGAGACACATACATAGTTTCACCATAATAATTCGTAGTAGCGGTTCGGAGTCTGGATCTGTGTTCAGATTATGGCAATATCCACACCATCTATTCCATGATGGAACGTAAACGTAACTGTTGCAACGTGGTAGTGTACTACACTCCTCTGCTTACCCCTTCGGTGATTACAGGCGTGACTTTACGTATAATATTTCATATATAGGGTACCAACAGTCCAGTTGAAACACATAAGGGTAGTGGAGTCTGATTAAATATTCTGATTTCCTCGCCTAAGTGAGGTAGGGGTGGTATAAGATGAACAGGGTTGCCATATTTACATATTTACATAATGTGCTGCATGCATCATCTTCCGTGTATACAGACACTTGATAACCTCAATTTAAAAAATAAAAATATCTGAAATATTCCGTAGTAAGATCGCAATTAATTGTTTCTTTAATTTTGAACGTTTTGTGAAAATGGAACTGAAAATTAAATTAAAAAAACATATATATATTTTGTTAGACCAACCATTTCACACTTATAATTTCAATCGATTACCTCAAAAGCAAATTCAAATTTGGAAATAGAACGAAGGAATTTTTAGCAGGAAACGATTAAGCATCACCCGCTTGTGGCCACTACTACCCATGAACATCGGGCACGTACCTCGACAGGACATATGAATAGAACTGTATAAATCAGTTAGTAGGTACAACACGTAAACAAGAGTACTCATTAATTAATACGATCAACATTTTATTAAAACGTACGAAATCACCGTTATCCAGTTACAACAATGACATTTATGCGAATGTATTTCAAGGTTTTCTATCGAGAAATTAAAAACCCAAATCCGCTTTACGAGACAGAAAATGATTACACAGTAATTCTCGAGTAATATAAAATGAGCTGCCTCCACAAAGGAGATACGAGTAATAATATCGGCTACAATATAATTCAATAGAGAATATTGAACGGTACTAAGTAATTCATCGATACAAAATCGATAGTCACTGAATAAGGGATTACCCACATGATCAGAGATAGAGCGGTAGCGGACGTAGCGATGAAAATTATTTAAGTATTGTGAGTTATAAATAGTATGTTATGAATAAATAAAAAAGTAATTATTGTATGTTATAAATAAATTATAGCTCAAATAAGTTAATGTGTTACTCGTGAAGTTATAAACCCAAGGTCGTTATTATGATTTACTTTAATAGTTTTTATAGCAATTAAATTCTACCTCATTCTTCCTCTTCTGCAATTAACTATTATTGTTTTTAATGGATCTAGAAAATTATATAAGGTAATTTCTATCTATGTATATATAAATGTAAACTATTGCTTGGATCGAGTCATTTTTCCGAATTATGAACAAACAGCAACGCTAATGACGTTAGACAGACTATGTAAAAATTAAGAGAGAAAGACAGCGAGTGAGACAAAGAATAAAACAAACTCAAAACCGAAATGGAAATGTAGAGCGTGGGGTTATTTTTCGTTTCAGAAGATATGTACGTGTACATCTTGAAGGAATCATCCACTCGTTTTGCGTTCATCATAATCCTTCTGATCTTCCACCGATGCGTTAAAACTGTTCGATATTCAATTTTAACGCTCCGCCAGTGACAGTTTGCGGTGAGCTAAGCAATAATATTCAATTATAGACTGTCACATTCCATTCGTTCATCTTCGATACGGCAATATAATGAGCCGTAATTACATAAATATCATTCAATATCCGTGCAATCAAATCTTTTCCATAATTACAGCGAATCATCCGAGTAGATCCGATTAAGGGGAAGCTTAATAAGTATGATGCCTTTTGTACATTATGTTCGTTCATTATGTATTATTACAACAATACAATCATTAGACGGTTGGGATCTCCTTTTGTAAATATATTGGATATGTATCAATCTAATATATTTAGAAAAGATCTTGTATAAAAGATGAATATATATCAATGGAAATGTGTGGCCGATTATTGTAGCTTTTACTGACCGTAGATTTTTAAACAGTTTTCCATGTCCTCGGCTTGGGGAATGGCGCAATGACGGCTATTGGGGCAGGCGTATGTCCAGTAGTGGACTGAAATAGGCCGATGATGTTTATGTTCCAAGTGTTACCAGAAACCAGTGCTAGTAAGTTGTCAGACCACTAGTAAGGTGTTTTACATCACAAATACCCATGACATTGTAACAATTTCTATCCAATAACTGTGTCATGTTGGTGAAGCAATCGATTTGCGACACAGCGGCGCCGAAACGCTACGACAGAGTAATGCTTCAAAAGAGCCATCAAAATATTTCACTCTATGCATATACCTTGGTGACAAATATACTTGGAATTAATAGGTATTAGTATTGTTTAGGTTTATGTACTTCTTAATACAATTATAGAAGAATGAAATTTAATTTGGAGTGTAGATAATTAGTGGAACTCCCATAACATCTTACTAGATATGTTCCTTCACGAGGTATGAAGAGGGTACTAATAGCCCAATAACTACACCCTTAAAGATCTGAGGAGGTACTTTAACTTGCATCGCTCTTTTCAGGCACGCACCCTATTGGGCTTAATACTTTAAGTAATACGAAAAGCGAACTTGACTTTAATTATTAACTATTGTTAAAAAATTTACTGATCAATAATAAAATCAACAACATATTCCGAAACACTTCTTATTTCTATATGAATATTAACTGTAAAAATCATAAGAGAAAACTAGAAATTTTGAAAACTAAAAATGAGTCCACTGATCGCTTATAATTGATGTAACGTGGCCTTAACAAATCTATAGTCAGTGATATCATAGTCGTGGTAAAAGTGCACAGTAATCTTGCATTGTACTCCGAATTAACATCTACACCATTAGTGTACATCATCTTTTTATTTCGTACTCTCTCACGATTGGACACAAAGAGATATCACTGTGTAGATGCCAATAGGCAAATTACTCTCGACGATTGCCAGGTTATTATTAGGCTCTTAATAATGTTAAGTCATACTAATGTCTAATGATGTTCCCTTCTGATACACGTTTTTCAATAGAGACACGTGTCTACCTCATAATTACAGTAAAAGACTTTCTAGTTAGAGAATTATAAGTAAAAACCCCTTGAAGACCTACGTTCAGCAATGGACGTATACAGGCTGATGATGTTGGAACAAAGCACACTCGGCCGTCTGTTCCTAGACAAAATCTGTGTATGGTAACAGACAATAACCTATTTTGTAAATACATTTTTATATAATAAATTCTATGGCCTCACGTAACAAATACTCGTATTCATCGTACAAATATTTGTCTTGGTTGGAAATCGAACCCAGTCTTAACTGCTACAAGCCCATGTATCGAACCCGTTTAATAGTGTCCATGAAATACAAATTACTATGTATGGCAACTAATTAGTTATTACGTTAACCATCAATAACCTGTCGGTATCAAAAGCTTGTGCAAGATCAGATTAGCGGGTTCATTTCTTCATGCAACCTTATGATTGGATTACACGCGCAAATTCGCAACAGCGATTACAATCTAATGTGGCGGATTGAATCATCTAGCTGTCAGCATCAATCAGCGATAAATCAGCGAGCGTTCGCCGGTTTCAGTTCAACCGGAACGTCTTCCGTTCGAACAAAGAGGATGGCATGATAATTAAACGTGTGTACCGCGGATGTGAGCGGCATAAATCTCGGCCTGACCTTTGGGTGCGTAAATTCGGAATGCTACCCTGAACCGGACGCGCCTGTGAACGGATGGTGTAACCCCTAAGCGGTTTCGTAGGAGGAAGTTCTATTAGTCATTCTTTTGTATATATAAAGTAAATTTGCAATTAAATGAATATTTGTTATAATTCATCTGCTTTGTTTGTAAAATCATTAAAATTAATACATTTTTTTTACTTTAATGGTAATTTGTTTGAGACGGGGATAGCAGTGAACGACGACCGACTAAGTAATGATATAACTGTTGTAACTTATAACAAGTTATTTGCGACTCGCTATAACAACCCAAGTCAAAACTTTTAAAGTTTATGCTTGAAGATCATCACATTCCAACTACCTTTAGTAACAATAAAATTCCATACAAAAAAACGTAACGTTACTCTTATTTTAATTTTAATAGGTGATAAATTTCACTAATGATTCCATAAATCATCTTTAATTTATTTATATTAAAACAAAGGCACCATCGAATAGCCCACTCGCAATAGACATAGCCGGTGAGTTCCGGCTATCCATCATCGGAACGGTCCTGGGCGTAATCGCCAGCGGAGGGAAGGGATGGGGGGCGCGAGGCTTGTTAGCATTCGTACAACTGGGGGCTGGATCGTTTTAATGTAAATCATGAAGCACACGGGAGTTACAAAGAAATGTTTACTCGCGTTGAAGATGAACGAACATTTTTACGTACCAAGTAAAATGTAAGATTTTATTCATGAATTCCCAACATAACAGTGTGGCACATCCAAAGACAGATACGAATACGTGAGACTTGCGGGAAGTACACATATACGAAGATATTTCGATATCAAAACAAATGTTTAGATTAAATTAGATTGATTAAAAGAAATAATAATTTCCAGTAATCAAGGGACTTTATTATAACTATCCAGGAGACCCACAGGACTTTATAAAATGATACCGACTTATATGCAATTAAAACACTTTCATAACACCTGCTTTACCTGAAAAAAGCATCGACCTCAAGTTTACGTCTTTGAAAGTGTTGATTTAATTAGAAGTAATATAAAGAACGTTTTATAAATATCTTCTTGTGTGGTCCGAGCCTTGTCAGCCTACTCAAATGTAATCCTGCATTATATCCAGCCCACTCCAGAGCTGGTAAATAGGATCAAGCTTGATAATGAAAAGCTTAAAGTTGATTATCTTATCTCGGATACAAATCAACGGCAATAGCGTCGTATCATACTTCTATACTTTTGTAACATTTCCTATTTTTTTTTTTCAACCTTTTACAATTTCACTGTTGGAATACGGGTCTCCTCTCATACTGAAAGGTCTAAGGCCATAGTCTGCCACGGTGGCCAAGTGCGGGTTGGCAGAGTTTCCTAAGTACGAAACATATATATTGCTAAGTACATTCGGCGAAATGCACACTGTGCCGGTCTACCGGATACTTGATACCCGATACTGGATACCGGAGCTTGGGGGTCACAGGAAAAAACGAAGTAAAAAAGTTCGCAGGCGCCTATTAGCAGAAGCCTATGTACAGCAGTGGATTAAAACAGACCGATGATGATGACAATATCTTTTTTAGCCTGGATAAAATTTATTTAATGTATATTTACAATACACGGGATTCAGTATTTAATGTAATTATCATACAAATGAAGTCCCCAAGTGGGTACTCCGATCTTTCCTAAATAACATCATCATTGTCAGCCTCTAGATGTCCACTGCTGTACATAGGCCTAATCCGCGCCACTCCTTCCGGTCTTAGACCTTCCGAATCCAGCAGCTTCCCGCTGTTTTCTTCAGGTCGTCAGACCATCGTATAGGATATAATATTATATAATATATTCATAATAATATTTCTGTTAAATTAACTAATTTGCTAAGGGGCGTGTTAGGTTCGCAAGCAAATTAGTTAAGTAATTAGGCACTTTACATAGATTACGGCCGTGACTCGGAGGAAAATTGGGTAACGTCTAAGCTTTAAAAGTTTTGAAAGCTCCGGCAAAGAAAATACAGTGACAGACGATCCGTATTGCCAGGATTAAGTTGCCTACTAAAGCTTTCCGTTGTGCGCCTTTCTACGAAATTGTATAATATAAATTGTTACTATATGTACAATCCGTATTACAATCTTGTAAGTATACACGGCGAAATGGTACATTTGTAATATAGAATTTGGGAGAGACCACATGCAAAAGTGTGCACGCAGGTATATGTTTTTATAGAACGACATATGCTAAGTGTGCTAAGTATGCGACATATGTGAAATCTAGAATGTTTAATATTTAATCTTAAACAGCTCACGAGCTTGTTATTTTAATCTGAGGTAAGATTGTAAGTACATCCATATATTCCTAACGACCACGTTGGAATGTGTACCCAGAGCATTTGATTATATTTTAACAGCGAACAAAATATTAAACATTAAAAGTGCACACACACATACATACACTCAATTAGATGTAAACGCACGCGCAAAACTACTCAAGCGCAGAAATAACTCAGTGACAGTAATTTAAATATAAAATAAACTATAAAATGTAAATCCGTTATTGGCTTTAAGACTAAATTATAATACTCTTTAACATATAGGAATTAAGAGCTGTGGATTTTGAAATCAAGATAAAATAAAAAAAATACTACCTTTATAACTTAAGGGCAATTTACCAAAACCTACACACGCTCCACCAAGAGCTTTGTCCAATAATACTTTCACATTGAAAGCACCAACGCTTTCATTCATCATCATCATCAGCCTATAGCTGTCCACTGCTGAACATAGGCCTCCCCTAGAGCGCGCCACGTTGTTCGGTCCTCTGCTTTCCTCATCCAGTGACAACGAAATCAACGCTTTCATTCCAGTATAATAATTAATTAATACATAATTTTATCGTAGAGAGTATTACAATTATACAATAATTATTATTGTAAACCTATCATTAGGCTAACAACTCAATATAGAGTCATTATAAAACGATCTCTTTGAATATCTGGTAGTATAAAGCCTAGTGTAATTAAATCAGCAAACTTTGAAGTGATATATACCAATATTGTTACATACTTTATGATTGATGAGAATTCTTATTGAAATAACGTGTTTCATGATATATTACGCATTAGTTCAGATTCGACTCGCAGTTATGAATTTCATTGTCCTATTGGTTTAAAGGTGAACTTGACTGCTGAGGTGTTGATCCTGGATTGTTTTAATATCCAGGATAAATATTTATGTCATGAGAACAAATATTTGTTCTGCGTTTGGGTGTAAAAAGGATTTTCAAAGTCTATATTTATAGTTTTATATTATGTAAAAATCCGAATAAATTTATTTATATTATTATTTATTATTAGCCTATAATATCTTAATTCCCCGTCTAGTATTATTCTAAGCGAAATGTATATTGAAATCGAGTTCAAATGAAGTTCATTTTTTATACCTAATTGTACGCAACTACTCGCCATACTGACGAAATTTTTACTTCTCGACCGACAACACTCAACATAATTTTTTCTACCGTTTTCGGAGTTACTTTATCTTGGAAAGTCTAATTTTTGTTCTGACTTTGCAACTTTAGAATTTAATGTGGACTAGATGTAAGTTAAGTAGACAAACAACTATTATGACGGCTAGACATCACTGGAAGAAAATTAGGTTAGCCAGAAATAATAATATTTAAATTCTTTAATTATTTCCAAAATGTCTGATTTAAGGCTATTGATTATGTTATTTATATAACACTCACACGTTCCAATTGTCACATTTTAAAATTAAATATCGATAAAAATCAATTTATATGAATCATACTTTAAATTTCGTTATGAAAATTGTCACTGACGAGTCTTTCATCGCTCAACTGTTGAGTACAGATCTCTCTGATTAACGCTGGAGACAACACGCACACAGCCATTCGCACTGGACACAACACGCACGCATAGCCATCCCCGTTGGAGACAACACGCACATATAGCCATCCACGTTGGAGACCGCACGCACACATTACCACTATTGACGCTGGAGACAACACGCAGTAAACGGTCCACACAATGCGTGGCCTGTGTAGCGGTGCGCCATGTCGTATAGCGCGACACACAACGAGAATAAATCACCTGTTGATTCCAAGCGAGAAATAAACATTCATTAAATTTTACCTTTTGAACTGTCGTGTTGTATAATTCAGTAATAAATCACAAGAGTTAATTTTTAAATCTGCAATGCAATTTCTCAAACTTTACCAGACATTCCCGCTATTTAACTTGCATAGACTTATACATTCAACTCATTAAAAACTTTTGCACAAAGAAAACTTAAAACATTACCTAAAACAGTTCTTTTGAACTCACCACGTTTTAATCTACCAACTTAAACGACCATTTAAATTCAAATACGGTGATTAAAATAGCCGTAAATCAAGGTATCTTATATTATCTATGAACGTTGAATGTTTTTTCTACCATTTTTTTATTTTTAATTGTGTTCCGAAAAAGAGTTACTAGCATGTTTAAATCGACCGCATCAAAGTATACTTATTTATAATAATTTCCATAGAGCACAATGCATTAATATTTAATTTGTATTCAAGAAATTCTCTTGCCTTGTTTTTTCCTCCCCATTTTATTTAACCCTTTCTTAAAGATAAACTAAGTGTAGTAAAGTTAAAATAACAATTTTGCTTAGCATAGCATTCAGTCTGCATACTCGCTCTAACTGTCGAACGTAAACTTAACTCACGAACATAGTTCCAGATACTGCCACTATCTAAGAGGCGTGCAATTATAAAGCACTTAACCAATGATTTTGTTTTTACGACACCTAAGAACCCATTCCCCGAATGGTCTTTTCTTTTGAGGTGGATTTTTCGAAACCGCACAGTAACAAATTTTAAGTTACGCTCGAACAACATTCTCCAAGGAATTACGTGTAGTTGCAGTTTGCGAAGAAATGCACTTTTCGAGCGCAGGTGACAATCCCGGGGTATCATTTGTTCGGTAAAACTTTGACTTCTCCGGTTGAATACGGTCTGAGCAAAAAACTCTACCTATTCCCCCATGGTTTCGGGCATTTGTTTATTTATATTTAGCAGCCTTGTTCGTTTAAAATTCGAAGTACAAAACCGCATAATATTTATTTTCGTATCTATACTTATTAGAGAAGACATAAGCGTAATATCTATACAAGGAATCGTTTTATAAATACAATGAATAATAGTTAAGAATGAACAATAGAAAAAAAAACTGCCAGTATATACATTCTCATTCACCACTTGTGCACATTCGAAATAACGTCACGATATCGGGTCAATCCCATTTCCTTCCTATCTTTAAGACAGAAGTTAGTAACGAACTTAGTGTTTCTGTCGAAAAGATTTTTGCTTTTGCAATCCAGTGGCTAAGCATCAAAGCAATTCACTAAAGGAGATAAGCTACTTTTTTCTGTTAATCTAAATATGTCAATTAACAAATACGTGTACTTTGGTTTACATACGGAAAGGACATAGGAATGGAACTAATACATTAAGAAAGATGCTAAAAATAAGACAATTTTCTTGGCCTTCTCCGCCATTCTCGTACAATGTCTTGAACATTTGGAAAGAAATGCACTTTTGTGAAGAACACAGTTGACGATCACGAAGTACCATTTGTTCGCGTGTCCTGTTTAGTATTTCCAAGTATTTAGCAACAAATACATGTGCTGTTTTAAATACAAGGGCATGTGCTGTTTTATTGCACTTGCAGTTCTAAATCTTTGGTGCTTCGTAGTTGTAGCCGGGAATTCTCGTACACGATTTAAGTGCAAATGTTACGCGGGAAAGTTCAAAACTGTTTTTGACTATGTAAAGTAGATGTTGTACAATTTTGAAAACGATTTAAAACTTTCTCTTGTTTTCCAAGCAACACTATATGAGAATAGCGAAACAAACTCGGCGTTTCTTTGTAACAATTAGGCGATCATAAAAAAATTGCTAAAAAACTAAGTGAACTATTTCAAGGTGCTTTTTAAGAATTTTTTAAAATCGAAACTATTATTAAAAGCAGAAACTGCGTTATAATGAAAGTCACACGGTATATGAAGTTTAAAAATCTAAATAAAATCGCGCTCAAGTTTCGTATTAGCATTTTCGTGTTGCAAAGTTATCGAAGATGTTTTGCAGAAGCCAATC
>DWMG01000318.1:0-21148 GCA_018244855.1 Elbella merops
GCTTAAAGTGCTTCAGCCATAACTAAGATGGAAATGAACACTTACATCCGAGCCTTACACAACTCTAAATAGGAAGATTTCGATCATATGATTTTTATTTATGCGAGAGCACCAAATTTTGCACGGCCACAAATCTCTTTGAGGCAATTATGTACGATGAACATGTTATTAGATGTTACTAAAATACTTGTACCGTGTTATGATCTTAGTGAATGGTTGTCCGTTTTGGTCAGTTGAAAGGTTACATTTCTGTGATTGGATAACGGTATTCAAAAATTAAAGTTTGAGAACTTATAAGAGAAATAAAATTATATGTTTCTAGTCCATAAAATAAAATTTGACAGCAATAAGAGAGCATTTACCTTAGTGGTTTGATTCTGGATTCCCGCTTCGGGGATTAGCTGTTTAAGCCCCTTTGACTTTACAAAGTTGAATGTTTTTAAACAAAAATATAACTTACTATAAGATCGAAAACCATCATGAAGACAAGTGCGCTTTAGAGTTTATATGTGCACTGTATTCACACTTGGTTCGCAGAAAGAATGAAACCTTGAACTTGTTCAACAGATACCCTTCTTATAATATAATAAGACTAAAAAAATATCTTATAAACATATCTCTCTGATTCCAAATTTATCAGAGCATATACTTATATAGACCTTTTTTATATTTGGGCGTCGAACCAATACTTAGGTATTCTCATAAAAGAAATATTTCTCTTGAGTCGGCTTTTAACCCACACACCCGGTTTAGATGTCAGATCCACCAACCACTTACCCAATGGGTCATTTAATAATACTACAAGCCAGTCGACAACAGCCAGTCAATAATAAAATTTAACAATTAATTAATAGTTAACATATATGACAATAAATGAAATACATAGGTAGGTAGGTACATTAGTTGGCAGTAAAATGCTTCCAGGAGAAAAACTAAAGTTACCATCAGATACATGTGTCATATACGAGTACATTTAACAATATATGCTCACAGACAGCTTGCTATAAGTACTTAAGGTACTAATAATTTTTAGACGTGGTACAAATTCACTTGAATAAAATATTTACCTAACCGCTTGTGGCGTTATAATTACCTACACACATTAGTACACCGTACCTGAATTGGTTTATTGCTTTTCAAACACATTATGGTTTTAAACGTATGTACATTGATAGATAAATGGCTCAGACAGGACATAATACTTGGAATAACATTTTAGTTTTGAAAATTTCCAACATCGTACTGTCTCTGTTTACCCAGCAGCGAACTTGGTGGAAAATTCATTGTTTCCCAATCGTCTGTAGAGAAGCAACGGTTACTTAAAAGTAAACGACCATTTCATAATATCAATATCATCATCGCGAAGACATCGATCGATACTGTGGAAAATTAGAAGTTATTACGAGTCGACCTCACAATCGATTATGTGAGCGGACCGAATAATTTGCCTTAGCGGCGTTGAGCAAGACTAAGATGTCTCATGGTGGATGGAGTAAAACAGTAAATCATGCAATAATATAATAACCTGTATTTCCCCGAGGGAGTAAGTAGAGAAAGGAAGGAGGACTTCTTACTACGAAGGAGGTGAGCTTATTGTCGTACACCAAATCCAGACTCGGAGTCATTACGAGGAATTTTAAGTTGGAAAAACTCAATAGCACGTGACCCGGGTAACGAACCCACGATCCCTCGCAATATTAGAAAATTCTTGAATATTAGAAGAAGGAATTTAGAAATAATATTAATATCTTGCCTAAACTATGAAAGTATTATTGTGAAAAACTTTAAAAAGTCACGTCGCGCGCGCGTCCTATTAGGGTGAGACAGGACTTTTAAGGCACCTCCATTTTCGTCGTTCGATATTAGCACTGCACTGCTCGCGGTTTTCCTAACAGTCGCAATTATGTTTTTATGCACTTTACATTAGAATTGCTAAACTAGCCGTCTGATACAGTTATTAAAAACCAAACAAGTTTTTTTCAAAACTTCATATTAGACAGTGATAGAAATGGTAATATAAAACGTAATAATTACTAGTAGACTAGTAGTACTAGTAGACTTTTTAATTACAAGGATATGACAGCAGTAAGTCCGTATCTGTTGTGGCAAAGGATGGAAGTCCTTCCTTAGGTCAGTCGCAACGTGAAAGGCAATGATGCAAACGTTGCATTCCATTAGAGTATGTAAAAACTGCAGTGATACTTCTTCCGCTATTTAATTTCAATTAAATGAATAGGTATATGAAATGAAAACATATAGATAATTTTATACAAAGACCTGTCATTTTGTTGACATGTACTCCTTTTTTGAACGTGTAAAGAAATGAATAATGAATATTGTTGTACATGTAACGTTATTCGATTTTGATTACTGTTCGAAATATATTATAATCGGTACTATAAAATCATCCTTCGCTAAATTCGCTACTTAATAGTCTGTGGAAGATTTCACTATTATGCAGGCAACATCAGCACAATATGAGCCTTTCACGAACGAATCACGTGCTGTAGCCCTCTCTAATCTCAGTTTGTGTATAACATCAATTTCGTATATATTTAACTGTACAGAAACGGAAGCTTGGGTATATTTAAGCATTGCTACTTTGCACTACTTACGTCATGTCAATGATATACGGTTTAATAATGAAACCTATCAAAAAATAAATTATATACAAGCGTTAATAGACGCCACCCTTCACTTTAGAAAAGTAAAGCCTGATGAATAAATTCAGTGTTAATGAGATAAGCTGCCAACTTTATGTGTAAACGCTGATATTTTAAAGTAGTGTCAATGAGTGTAAATTATTTTGGCTACTAAATATATACCGCCAGTAGCTATAGACGGGAAACTAGTCGAACTGGCTAATTACAATTTGTTGAGATACGCGTATGTGGCCGGTCATTAAGAAATACTAGAGTAATAAAGCACTTAACTCGTAGGAAACGTTTTAAAAAATCGATTTTCGAATTTGGCACACGCTCACAAACACGTTACGTGAATATTGAATAGTAGTATCGACTAAACTATCCTAAAAATTGTGCCATTGTGGCATGGAATTGCAACAGTTAATCTTAATGATAATTAATAAATGTACCTTGCGCCAATCACCACAATAGACATTCCGTATTCGAATGTACAAAAGACAAACTGTTATCCTAATACACAATGCTTGTAATAAAAACGATCACTCCCATTCATTCATTTTTCTATTGACACAGAGTGTATACTTACGGTTCAACTGGCCCTACGCAGTTATTATTAAACCGTATCATGGGCTGACATTTTTAAGAGACATGTTTGGAGATCACAGTTGTGTAGTAAAGACGTTGATCTTTGGCCGGAGGTAACAACATACTACGAATAAGAAGGATACCTTGTAATTAGTCCACAACTTACCAGAACGCCTATTATCATTTACTAGTAAAAAGTAATTGTCTCATAAGCTACTAATGCTATCTGAACTAATTAATGGAATTTTATTAATTAAATTATATCTTGTTATCTCAATACAAATTAAATCTAACAAAGCGTACTTTTTTATATATGTGGCACAGCAGACAAGTAGACGACCGACCTGATGGTGAGTGGTCTCCGTGGACATCCTAGGAATTGTCTACACCTTTCATTCTCTAGAGTTGCTACTTATGTGCGATATGAGTATGATCACAATTAGGATTATTTTTCGTAAAATTGATTATTTCATTACATTATCTTTATTATCGACTGTTTTATCGTTTCATGGTAGAACAAGAACCTCTTGTCAGCATGAAAATACCAAGCCCTTCGTCTATTACGCTGGCCAAGTGCGGGTTGATATATTTCATACATCTTAGAGAATATTATAAAGGTCTCTGTATATATTTCCTTACTTTGTTTTCTCTTTACCCTTATAGCCAGTGATATATCATAAATGCAAAGTTAGTACATGAACCCCAGATCCTTGGAGTGAGGCGTTAACATCTAAGCAGTAGACTAGGATTGATTTTAATTTAGTCAAAACTTATTCAATTTTCATTCATTAAATGTCAAGTAGTAATAGTTGATTAATAATAACGACCTTAATTGAAAAACAAATATGTCACGGGTTCTGTATTAACTTTTTATCCGAAGTTCCGATGTCTAAAGTTCTGAACCTAATTCAGTCTAAAGTCAAATCATGTAATAAAGGCCGGATAAAGCTACAATTCTTGCTATGTTTTACTCAATCAAAAAAATTCCGCTTGGCTTGTATTTTTTTTTAGTGTCATTTTGAAGTTCTTAATACACAAACTGACAAATTCTACTTTTATAATACTCATGTCTCTGCACAAGTATGATTTTATTTCTATAGTTCAGTGTCTCGTGACATTTAGTCATTTCGATTGATACATATTTATGGCAAGTGTTATCGTAACACGTTTGCAAAGGTGAATACTCATTTTATCAAAAGTAGGCCAATTGCAGCTGTGTGACATTATTTTACGAAGACATTACTGAGTCCGTACCGTCTAGTGTAGTGGTTCTCAAACTTTGTTTGACGAGAGACCGTTCGGCTTACTATTTGTCTTGTCATGGATCACGTAGGTTTTGACGCTTATATTAATTACTATAAAGATGGTCAGTGAATTAAGTAAAAAGTAATTCGATAGCTTAAGTATATTATTATATGTTGAAATGTAATATAAATCATAAATGTTAAAGGTTCTTTGAGAAACCAGTGGTGGTTTGGGGACTATTGGTTTGGGACCACTGAATAAGTGAAAAAATAGTTCTTCTGAGTTTTCAGATATAATGAGGCTTGCACAATAGGCAAATGCATGCAAATGTTACACTTCGAATGAGATAGGATTCAATAAGTATACTGCTTAGACAGGATGTTGAATAACCATCTTAATAAATTTTATAATAATTGTACGCTAAAAGAAACTTTTTATCTATGACGTAATTACACGAGGTACAAATAGGTTTATTAAGATTAACTTTAAATTAATTTCATTATGGTTTTTACTCAAAATAATTTATTGTAAGGTTATCAAAAGTTCTTGGTTATTTATTAATCACACAAAAAACAGGTCAACGATAAAAGTACGAATTCAAATGAATATTCACAAGGTTTAATGTTAGAGATCAGAAACTAGAAGAGGAAAAAAAATATTTTAATGAGATATACTTTAAATTTACGTGACGCATACATTTTGAATGGAATGATAAGATTAGAATGAACTGAGCTGCGGGCTAATGTACTACAAAAATGAATAATGTAAATAGATCAAGGCTTCACAATACAATATGTGCGCTTTACTTTCTCAATGTACATAATTTTGTAAAATGAGGTGAAACCAATCAATTTGTCAAATAAAAAGATAATTTAAATTTGACATTAGAATTCAATCTGCTAAGTAACGTATTTTAGAATCAGCTTTTAGCACTGGCTGGAACATCATTGCTTACAATTGAACACGGTATAGCAGTGATGGGTGAGGATTCACTCTTGGTGCGCAATTTTTTTAACAAAAATGTGCTTATCGCATAAACTTATTGTAACGTCACTTGCTGTAACGATGAAGGAAAGCGTAGCGAGAAAACTTGCGCACTTTAGAGTTCTCCATGTTTTTATGTAAGGTGTGTGAAGTCTAGATAAAAGTGTTAATGATTATGATGAGGTCCACGGGTCTCTCCTGCAACTGCAAAAAGCTGGACGTACAGTTATTGCTTACTTGTAAGTATACATTTTTCAGGATATTACCTGTAATGCTTGGAATCATGCATTCATATAATTACAAATATTAGAGTATCAAATTAAATTTGGCAGAAGAAATTATCACAGGTATAAGATATCAAAATGTCCACGGATTTGTTACGTGCTCGTGTCGATAAGCATTGTTGCGCAACATGATTTTTATTTGTTAGCGATCTTTTGAAAACAATGGATTAATCTACGTTGTTTGGTAGTTAAAACTTTCACAGATGCGACCGTAACACCTGCTTTTGATTCTTTTCAGACGTCCATGTATGTACGTAAAGCAGAACTAATTAATGTAGATGATTAAATGTTGTTCCGACTTCATTCACATATGTTTTTTCGGGATAACCCAACTAGTTTTGTAGCTGTTCGATGTCTTTTCTTATGAGTTCCCGCTAATCGATGCGAATTGCGAGAGACTTCACCTGTCTGTATTATACCTTTTTAATGTTTATAGATCTGTTGCAGAACCGATAACCGTTGGGGTAGAAGTGTACTTGAATGAAGGCTATGCGTCGGCAAACGTAGCGTAGGACGTCTTCAACCTAGATGGAGTGACGATATAAACAAAGTGACTGCCAGCGTTTGAATGCAAAGAGTTGAAGTTCGAGCTCGGTGGCGTGCTATTTGAGAGGCCTATGTCCAGCAATGGACGGGACTAGGCTGATTACGATGATGATAATGATGATGTATATAGATGGCCAGGAAATAATATATAGCAAAAAAACATGCGTTCTTTGGGAAAATGTGATGATTACCATCAAAGTTGCAACTCGTGCTCGCGAGTGAACTGCGTTATGCAAGAACATTGTTTAAGACAGATCATGTGGCAGTAATGATAGTCACGTTGTTCTATCATTATGATAACTCACGATCACTCATGCCTCCATCTTACAACGGTTACGTAAGTGAGATGATGGACAAGGATAAGTTTTAAGGAATAAAATTCGGGAAATTCTAAATGTCGCAACTAATTTTTAACCAGTAGATCTTAAACTGATCATATTGTCTTATGGTAATAAAAATTGATTTATTATAGGTATTATAATAATGTTTAAGAAATAATTAAATATAAAAAATATTAAATATCGCAATTTTACATTAATATTATTAAATATCACTTTTTATTAAAAGGAAAAACTTAATTAAGACACCAGTATGCTCTCGAAATTTCCATAAATCCTCTAGGGCGCTGCGCTCTTGACCAACGTAGTAAAACTATTGTCATTTTACATTTTTAGGCAGGCAAATATATTGCAATTTATTAATTAGTTTTAGCCTGCAATGTCTCAATATCCTTGATATCCGAAAAGTTAGAAGAACTTTACACTTCTCGTCAATGGAACAAAACATTAAAATACTTATCTTAGGTTATTTTTAATAGTAAATGATTTACTTACAATTAAAATATTATTATGATTAATGAGGTTAAATATGAACGACTTTTTTCATATTTAGGTATCCAAAGACACACTTTCCCCATGGGTTGAACGATAGTCACATAGTTGTGCAATACACTAATTACTCGTTTGATACATGACTTTGACTTTGACATATAAAAATGGTTCACGAAATTATGAAGGCCGAAACGAATATAGTCATGCGTTTCGAAATTTAAGTATTTTGAGTATAATTTTTTGGAATGTATATACCTAATATCTAAGTTGCTATATTATAAAAGTACGAATGTAAACGTCATCTGTGGTTTTTTTATTGATTCAGATAAATGTTAAGACCCTGTTATTTAGGAAATGAATGCATGATCGTTATAAATACATTTATATTAAGGACATCGATGTGGAGGTGTGCGAACAATTGTTAGTTCTTCCGAGCTGGCATTGTAGGCTGTAATGTTGATTGAAATAGCTCACACACGAACAAGATTGCAATGTGGGCCGAGGTCGATCTCTTATTGGGCTGTTAACCCTTTCTCTCTGGGCGTCTCAGTAACCCGTCAACGTCGCACAACTTTATCATAGACAGTAAGGCTCTAAATTATAAACATAACATAAATTAATTATTGCATAAATTTTAGATTTAAGCAATATAACTGATTTTTTAATTATTGCTGTAATTTATACTTATTAAAGTTTATTTTTGAGCTAGTTGCGACATAAATGCTTCTTTGTTAGGATATTATTACTGCATTGAATGCAAATTCTTATTAATCTGTCTTAGTGTTTCTAGGTAACAATACTGTTATTTCCGTTATATCGGTAAAAAAATATTTTTCTGCTTACTAGAATGTTTCTGGTTCGTTTAATAATTTTACGTGAAGTGAATGACAGCTACTGATGACGTTTATCGGCATAGTGTTACCCGATGGAGATTTTAATTTACTTTGCCTTTTGTAATATACGATGTCTAGATAACGCAGGAACCTTCAATTGGAAACTTTCTACGAAGCTTTAACATTTACATCATGAAAATTCAATATTTGGATAAATGTTTTATAGTCTCTGGGCATTACGATTATGTACTTGCTTAACACCTAAAAAACACATGTACAGATTTTATGTAGATTTAGTCTAAAATATCCACAGGGTTAAATAGCGATTTGTTTTATCAATATGTCGTAATGGTCAGGACAGGACAGTTCCCAGCTATCATTAATCAACGATTCAATGAGCCGCCAAAGCCACTACTGGACAAGTCTACTTACCCGCCCAATCATATGCAATGCAAATGTAAATGAAATATTTCATAGAGCATTCCAACTCTGAATACAGTGTGATTGTGAAATGCACTTGTAATCCAATCGAGATGTGCTAAAACAGATAATCCAATTAAAATTAATTACGTGTAAAGATTACACGTTATTGAAATGTTTAAATATACATTTAATATATTATGTCTATTCAAAGCCTACATCCTAAATCATTAACACTTTTTATAATTAATAATATAAAAATAGGCAATGTTGCAAACATAAAATCATTTTGTAATGAAATATACTCGTAGTTCAGAAAAAAAATTTAATTCATTTAATTGTAACATGCTCTGACAGCGTACGTTACAAATGACGTGAATGTTACAAAATGTTCGCGTGGCTACATATTCAGGCAAACAGACGTAAAAGAATTCGCCCTGAGTCATCCACATAGTAACGTAACATATATAACATTTTAGCATCATCATACAGGCCGTACATGGTGTGACATTAATTGTGAAATCTTAATTGACACGCACCTTGATATATTTGATTATTAACGGATAACATGTGACCGTTTTTTATCGGAATAATAACTACATAAGCGTTGTGTTCACCATAATGTTCTTTAGGCCGTATAAAGTCTGCCAATCTGCGTTTAATTAGTTATATATTGATTAGTTTTACATTAACGTCTATTAGAGTCACTAAGTAAAAAAGATCTTATGTGTTCTTGATGTTTTTATTTGTTATATACTAGTAGGTGGCCACTTTTCTTTATAGTTTCGCAGCCAAATCCGGGCCTTTATAAGAAAAAACTTTTTAAAATAGTGACAATAATAGCGAAATAGTAATATTAATATATGGAATATAATTGTGATGTTTGATGGTCGGTTTATCTAACCTAAGTAATCTAAGTATACTTCATTAAATGAAATACATTTATACTTATTATTAATAGTTATCTGTGTAAGAGCATTGCTTAACAATTTCCCATTAGGATAAAAAAAGCTAAATGACAGATTTGACATTTTCATATAAGTATGATTTTTTTTCCTTTCATATCCTACAACATTGCGACTGAGTACATTGTAGTGCCCGTCAAAAAAGTTACACCTTTGACAAATGCGTTAGTAATGTAACGAAAGTCAACCGAATGTATATAATTACTCGTTTATTTGAGGTGTGGCGGCACTAGTGTTCTACTTTTTTTAATCCACGCACGTCGCTGCGGGCGTTGCGGCTCGCGGTTTATGATCGTCAGCTGCCGTCGACATTGACCGTCTTTAGATCAAAATAAATATCAATTTCGTGCCAATTCATATGTGATTAAGTACTCAAGTGACGGTATGTTTAGACGACATTGGTTAATTAAGTTTTATTCTTATTAATAACTTAATTCTAATAATAATTGCATGAAAACTGGTAGTAAAGATTTTAAAAAGAGGTGATCAATAATTTATTATTATACTCAATATACGTACATACATTATTCTTTTCATTGCGGGAAAATGTCCTTTTCCCACAGCAACATAAATAATTAATCAGTTTCGTAATGTACCCTCAGCAACGGTAACAAAAAATTATACAACTGTAGTGAATAATTTTCACTGTATTCGCTTGCCTTTTAGTTGCGGATTTTTAACTTGGATTCGGAATTTAATTCTTTTTCCCCTTAAATGAAATTGAGCTGTCCTAGATTCCATACCCTCGCCCGTAGAATCGGCAAAACCGAGTAGAGCAAAACAGCAGACGACAATTCGAGAAAAATATACCTACCTCCAAAGCAGGTCTCCCTTGAATGTGAATATGTATTGTACTTTCAAGGGTATTATAATCTCTTCTCATTTATTTAATAACTGTCACAATCATATCGAACCTCTCGCAAACCTGTTCGGCTCCTGTCAGTTTAAGATATGATACGATTAAACTGTCATTAGCTTGAACGCTGCTTGAGTGAATGCGATGTAGTATGTTCACTAGTAGTCAAGTAGTGGTCCATACGACTATAGTTCATTAAATTTTAAGTTTGATCGTTATTATGCTTGTTTTATGTCAAAAAGTGTACTCTACTCTGCGCTACTGTATGACAAACAGTCAGATTTATTCTTATTATGTATATTATGTTAAAGTTTTCGCTCTCTGCACTTTTTCTTTATATTAGCTATGATTACGCCAAATTTCACACACCTTCGTGCGCGCGATATTTTTAAAGAAGCGTATAAAACATTTTTGCTTTTTACATAATATTATTATGTTGAGAAAACTTACAGTTATGACGTATATGTGTGTATATTTAATAAAGCAATTAAACCAATTTAAATCAAATCAACAAAGAAAGATTTTATGATAAATTTTTCGCGTTTTTTTAAACTGATATTTTATTATCACGCGTATTTTTTTATATCTGGTTAACGTTTGCACACTCATAAATAATGTTCTAATCATGTAAAGTACAAATATTTTCATCTTTTTAAAAAAACTTACAAAGGTCCACTTTCCCAAATTTAATGGTGCATGGATCTTTACGAAATCACCAAGAAAATATCTAACACCAGAAGAATACATATAATAATAGTAACAAAGAAATGAAACTGAAGTTAATTAACCAGTTCGGTAACACCGGTAATGAATGTTGAATTTAGAACATATCTTATTCTTATAGGACGATTTTCCGCAATCAGTTTGAGTAAGAGCATGTCTGAGTTGAGAAACTGTTCAATGTACAAATACTCTAGCTAAAGACGGACCGCGTTATGCAAGCTATCCAGCCATCGTCGGAGTCACCGTATGCCCTCACCGCGTCTTTTGTCAAACCTTTTTTGTTTTAGTTAATGCGTCCGTTGACTTGCACAAATTGAATTTAAAACGGTCACACTTCTCAAACAACGTAATACTTACGAGGAATGGCGATGAATTCAAAATTAGAACACCGTTTGCGAACCACCAAATCTCCAAATGCATAGCTAAATTAAAACAAAGACGCATTCCATGCATGTTTGGTACCAATTTGTAGCCAGCATGTTAAATATTTATCGAAATAAAGGTGCAATGAAAGTGAGTTACGCATACGACTTTAACCTTACTTAATCACAATCGTGGGAACGAAGCTCACGATGTTGCCAAGTTCAAAAACTACTTCCAGCAGCAACGGAGGAAGTTATGAAATTTCACCGGATGAATGGCGCGTTTTACATACTTTTACATATTGTACCTACATATGCTTATTTCTTTACATCCTTTAATGCGGTATACTTATTTATATTTATTTAGTACTCGGTGTTTTCTGTCTACGCTATAAGGAACCTGGCTTTATGACATAACAATAATAATGTAGTATAAACTAGCAATCATACTCGTAATTGTATTTGCAATATGCCCTCTTTAAATTCTATTTCCAAAATTATTTTCATCGATATGCCTCTTAGTCTATCGCATTTAAATATGTAGCAACTTTATAAGACAATTAATCGTACGTAAGTATGTAGCTAAAGTTTGTGTTGCGTAATCGAGTCGGTAACGCAAACACGTACGTGTCCGCGAGCTTTGTGTCGGGCGTGTAAGCTGCGCTCGAAACTGTACCATACCAGTGAGTCGTGATACACAATTTCGCAACCGATACAGGACCGATACCGTCTGCGGTGCGCCGGTCAGTAAATATCTACCTAAGGGTGCATTTACACTTAAGGTTTACCGATTTTCGTATACGATTTCCAACGTCACTATTGTATTCACATAGTACGGTATAACTGGATATGGTTCAGTGTTAAAACCATACATTAAAGCGTATACGAATATCGATTCTATAAAATCGTAAAAGTGTAAATCCGCCCTTATATCTGGTCGCCTCGATTAAAGCGAAAATTCCTGACATATGGCGCTCGACTTTACACCCACTGCGCGCCCGCTTTTTCTAATGAACTGGATTCTTGTTAAATTCGTTATAAATTGTTGCTTTTTGTTTTGTTTTACAATATGATATATTTTTTCTATATTCTCCACTGGTTGTGGTTTAAGAATGCGATGTTGAATATAAGAATGACTGCCTCGTTGGTCAAGTGGTTGTAAGCGGACATGTTGATCGAAAATTCCTGGGTTCGATCCTTGGGTCGGGTCCGGTCGGATTTTTTGAATTTAGAATTTCTAGTAGTAGCCCAGAATTATCACTCTTTTTATACACTCACGCCGGTTTGGCAGACTTCTGCCTCCCCCATCAGGAGTATCTATGCCTTCATATCTATCCTATACCTATCTTCAAACGCCTGTGACTGTTACCAAAGCAATCGCGAATAAGAATATCCCCTTTTTTATAGCACAGTGTGAATTGCGAAAGTGTAAAGGTGCTTACGAAGTGTCCACGTACATGACACACGACATAAGTTGATTAGGTGTATTGACAGTGTATCGTAAACAATCTCAAGTATCTGGAGCAATACAGATGATAATAAGCCCCGTTAAATTGACGTAACTAGTTTTTTGTTGCAGTTTCATGAATAATGTAAGTGTTTTTGACCTTTGTTGGTAATGCCAATAAGGTGCAGTAATTACACTACTTATAAGATAATATCATACTGAGAATAGATTTTTTCCTTTAATTAATAGAAAACTACATGGGTGCCTATTTTTGCGCAGAGTTCTATTGAAGTCAAAAGGTACCAGTCGCTTAATTGTTTAAAAATATATAAAACACATGTTTTCTGCAGTAATAGGGCTAACTGTTATTTTTAATTGCGTTATTTTGTGGAGAATTCAAAAGATTGAATTTTTTTCCATTTTTAAGGTCGTAAATGACACTATTGATTTTGTAGCGATAGATAGGATTTATAGGGTTACATTGAAATACAATTTGCTGACACGTAAAGGGCACATGACAGTTAACCTATAATTAATTAGCTGTAACAGTTCAATGTCATCTTTAATCCTTTTATCGTTACATTATTGGACACGTGCCTCCTCTCAGAATTAATAAGACCAGCTTCTAATTATTACTTTGTTTAGTTTTTCTCAACAACTTACATACTTTTCCTATTATTGCAATTTTGTTATATAAGTTTTCAATCAAGTTGTAGCTTAACCAAACTATACTTATATGTATATGTACTAATGTGGTAATATACAAAGTTCAAATGGCTTTATGAGATTGTTAAAAAGCATCCGATCATGGGTGGCGACTAAGTATCTCCGCTTATCTGTAGTTACATTAAACAGCCTGCTGGTGTATGCTACAAGACTCCTGCAGGATTGACTAGGTGGTAGGCAGGACGGATTGGTACCCCAGACATGATGAGTGGCAGATATGTAGAATTACAAAACACTAGACTCGTACCTAACTGCTTTGTTGTTATGTATAGCGTTACGAAAACGTTATGATAATAAAGCGTAATTGTAATGGACGCAGACAAAATACAAAAATCTATTTTTACAGAAATAAGTTTATTTAAAAACAGGTTTGGTGGATTTTCAAGTATTTCGTGACAATTCATTTATATTTTGCAAGGGTAATTTCAATCTATTGTAATGTTTGTTGCGTCTATTTTAATTGTGTTCATTGAATCTCTTGCAATGTTGATTTATATTGTGTAATTGAAACCTGTGATGCATTTAAAATTTATCGAAGGATTCGATCTACTATTTATATAATTTTATGCTATACATTTAAATAAATCTGAGATCGTAAACATAACCTAAAGTCTTGCCTGTATTTCCTTAAAGGGTAGACACAGTACAAACTTCCACTATATACCTACCAATTGTGTTAGATGTCCCATAAATAATACTTCGAGGAAAATAGTATTTCTTTCAGTTATAATTGCTTCTTGATTTAGATACTTAAGTATGTTTATAATAGTATATAACTGTATAAGTTTGCCTATTTAGTGATAAGATTAAATGTGTATAAATGGTTTGTACAGGCAATGAGTACCGCTGTAACTTAAAATTGACTAAAAAAGGAAGTAATAAAATATTTAAGTTTCTGTTAGATCTTATATTTTTTACGAGAGTATAAACAAAATATTTTTTAAATATATCTACAACCATTTAGAAAACTCATATAATGACTGGAAAAAACACGCTGCCGGTTTTATAAAAGCGATTCGAGTTTTTCTATTAGTCGTGTTTTATTCAGTACTGGCTACTAAATGACATACCATTAAAACTGGCGGCTAAAATATAAAAATCTAACCAGTTCGGTTACTGGAATCTAATGCCTTTTTTGATTCTCGTATTTTACATGTGGTTTACTTTAGACACGTGACAGTTGCACTTGTGACCATAAAATTTACAAACATTTAAATGCAACATATTCAGGTGCCAAAAAAAAATTAAGGTCTTACGACATCAATCTTTTAATCTAAGCTGAATTGCAATACGTCTGCAATATGTCCGTCAAACTCCTCAAATGCTTCGGTATTCTGTACAAATTTCATATATTTATTCTTTAAACAGGCCATATCTAACTGATGTTCAAAAACGTTATATTTGTTTATCTTATTTTTCTTGTTTAATACTTTGTGAAGACATAACTGTATTTGGTCAAGTTTGGGTGAGAACTACATTTGTGCATGTTTTAAAATATTTTGAATCGACGCGAAAAATATAATTGATGCCAATATGAAGGAATGAAGCCAATGTTAACCTTATAATACAGCATTATAAACGTCGTTAATGACAACTTATGAAATGTCAGTCGACAGTAATTTGTTTTGATTTCACCTAAATGGCAACACTGTGACCGACCGCAAATCAGTAACGTTTACTTAGGTAGACCGGGGTTAATTGTACAATGTTTGGCAAATAATATCTTGCTTGAATATTATTTTTTTAATCATAGTACAGTTGTTAGGAACCGAATGTTCTAAAAATATTGCTCTACTTCTTCTGAATTGCGCATAGAAACATAATGATAGATTTTATGTAACTTCATTTCGAAATTAATACATATTTTATAATCCAATAAAGGTATTTAAAGCTACATTAGATATTGTACATGTTATGGTAAATTTACAATGACTCATAAGATATGCATTGGTAGAGTCATGAAAGTTGTCAATGCTGCATCCATTACTTCCTACTGACCCCGTTCTCCCCTAAATGTAGATCCGTCTCGTTTCTGAATGTCGACAAAAATCACAGTTGTGGCAACGTGCAAACTCTCTCTGTCGCAAACTATTTGAGTTACATAAGCATTGATGATTAACCCAATAAGTACACGAAATGTTGGCAATGAAATTTGTGAAAATGTTTCCGTTGCCTTAGCGTTCAAGTGTATTAGTTATGTTTGTTTTGTTTCAATATATTTTTTACTTTACAAAATTGACAAATAATGCAAATTTTACATTTAGCGTTTCATGGGTATCTTTACACATGCTTAAATTAGCCTGACTGAATTTATATAAAAAAATATATATTTTCTAAGGTGTGTGAAGTATGCCAACCCGCACTTGGCCAGCATGGCAGACTGTGGCCTTAACCCTCTCAATATGATAGGAGACCCATATTCCAACAGTGGAATTATAATGGGTCGATTATTCGATTATTAAATTAGCCTGACTAGTTTCGGACTTATCCCAAGTCCTTCACAGTGAGAAACACACGTGAATTGACCTGACAAATCCCTTTATCAAGTTACACTCGTACATATACGGTTCTTAGGAAGATTACACGTAAAATTTCACGTAAATATCATTAATATGTACTGTGTACATAAATCCTACTCGAAAGCATCTTTAGAAAAGGCGCGTTTAATCTTTATGCTTATCGCAAGGACGTGAATAAACCTAAATCAGACTGATAAATCAAGCTGATTTAGTAGTGAGCACAAACTGTCGTAATGCTATGAATGTAGTGTTGTGATGAAGGGCACCGCGGGTGGGAGAATATCAAAAGTAGATCAGTAAGCTGCAGTCATGTGACTCTGAAGGCCGGAGTGCTAGCGGGGATGCGCGAACCTCTCTCTAATGCATTGTATTTAATTGGCAAACTTCAATTAGCATCAAAATTTAATGAGCTAACGTGGAATAGCGGCATACTTACATGTTAATCTAGTCGTTTTGCAATTTTTGATTCCTAACTATACGCTTATTGAAGATTTCAGGTATTCTGTTGTGGACTTGTATGTAACTGGTTTTTTATTTCTGATTTGTTACAATTTATTTTTAAACGTCATAATCCATATATTATATTAACATGTGATTTTTTTATGATTTACGATCGAATTTCGATCGCTACTGGGCCTCTAGTACCTACATAATGAGTAATTCTGACATATTACTAGTGTTACAAAAAAGCACACATAAAAAAGTCGACAAATACAACAATCCTCGACTTCTGATATCATTTTTTTTTACAAATAATAATAATTTGTACTTACTGTTTTAAAACCTAATAGTATTAAACTCGATTTTAAATATCATATCGATTGGAATTCAATTGAGTATCGATTCCAATAACATGTATGTAGATTGGCTTCGCAATGCCGGACTGTCACGAGTTCGAAACGTACTTTATGACTCTAATTAAATCGCAGTTGCAACTTGCAATCGTAGAGCATCTGAGCGTGCAATAACATCATAGAAAATTCGCCAACTCCACTATATCATCGGTTCGGCCTTGTTCTACTTGAGCTTCGTCAATATAACGAGATAAGTCATGTACCTATCTAAATATTCTTTACGCATTAATCGATTTATTATCGTATTCAATTCATATTCGGTATTAGAATTTATTACATCCTGTCATGTATTAGGGTTCCGTACATTTTGGGAACGAAGTTTTTTTACGCGGCTTATAGTAGAGTGGACTGCCAGTAAAATTCGGTGGCCTGTCAAAAAAATGAAAAAACAACGACAACACACCAGCTTCATTGCGTTATAGTGTTTTCGGCGAGTTGGATGAATGGTGTCTTCTAATCGTTCTAAATTACAAACTCCATTCATTGGGCAATTTAAATTCCATACCGCCCAGGTTAAATTATATTCAACTGTTAGTAAACTTTATTTACGTTTTCTATTTGCACGACTACGACACTCACTTATAATTTCATATACTATTACATTCAGTCTAGTATTAAATTCATATATTCATAGAGTATTAAATTTAAATTTTATATATCTTCGATAAGCAAACGATTTTTTGCATCGTGTCCGTATTGCAACAAAGTATTCTAGTTTTTACGAATAGGCAACTAATTTATAGAAATCATTTCAAAATATTTAGCCATTAATTCTATGAATAGTACGTAGGTACGTGCCGCTTGTATTTTAAAATCTTTTAACACCCAACGTTTTTATCGGTTACTAATATAATCACATCGTTTATTATTTAAATAAGTGTCAAAAAGAATTATAAAGGATTTGAGAATATTTTTATTTAATTAATAATAATCCATTAGTCGTTATTAGCATCGATGCTAATGATGTCTAATATTCTGGTCTCTAAAGTGGCTACATCTATACTCGATTAGATGTTATAAAGGTACTTTCAGTTTATTGGTATGTGTGGATAAAGTCGCCTAGCTGGTCCTACGCGTTGCTAAGTATGTAATGCACGTTTGAGCGCAGTGGGCGCGCCTGTTAGGCGGATTTGGTGCCCATTTCACAAGTTCGGGTCACGAGCGGCGCACTCGGCCGCTTCATAACTTACAAGGCTGTAAGAACAAGTCTGATTAATTGACCAACATAACACAGCACTATACTTACGCACGTTGAATGTCTGTTACAGATTGATGATGCGTATGAAAAATGGCCGCGTCGCCCTCGGAACGCGTTGAACGCAGATAGTTGTAATGTATCGCATTCTTCATTCTTATCTAGACGTTTTGTAAGCGAGAAGCCAGCCATAAAATTCAAAGATCGCAGCCAGCAGGAGCGGTAACCACGCGTCTAAATGAAATCATAAAATTTAATGTCACCTATGACTCCATGTAGACAGCTGCCCATTTAAATAATGTCTCCGGTTAAATTCCTCATACAACTACATTATTTAGCGTAAAATAATATTACGAACTAGTTAATAAATCTCAAACAATTTATAAAGTGCAAAGCTCAGGCTGAGTTAGGCAATGTTTACATGTTTCGTTACATTGATTTATCTAACAAATACTTACTGGGAACTTAATTGCACAGTCGTCTATTATTATTACCGCTATTTGCACATACGCATGATGTATTTACAACCTGGAAATTTCTATAGCGCTATGGGCTGTTTTTAACTAGTTACGAGGGCATATTTCTAACTAATTTCGTGAGTATCGTCAAGTCAATCAATGTATGAGTATGGCGGGAACATAATTGCAGCTGTCAAAACTGCGGCCTGACCCTGGACTCTGCGTGTCGATTTATTGATTTGATAAGTCTGTTTCTTTTTTGTTTTCAAAGCACTCGATCGATCACAGATATTGAATTGTTTCATACGCAATCTTGGAGATATCTTAAGTGTACAATAAATAGCAAGGCGGAATGATAAATAGGTCGATTATTATTATGCATAAAGTTTTAACAAACTGTACCAGACTAGGTGTTCGTAGTTGTGACGCAGTATTATGTCGCCAACATTTTCCTGATTGTACTAATATCTCCGCTCTGCTGAGGACATAAGTACTCGTGTATTCTATACATGACATGCTCATGTACATGAGCCTAACTACATCAATCGCTAATAATCTCTAATACCTGCTCTCATCATTTAAATTTTGACCAAAGTATTTTAAAAAGATGTACGAATTAGTGTTGCCATAATTTATTATATATAGCAACCTTTACACGAATACAGAGAAACGTAAAGTATCACATGTTTACCGAACGAAAACTAACAATAATATCAGTTTTGTCATCGTGCGGTTTTACAAATAGGCCACAAAAGGTATACACGATTATGCCATACTTACTATATCATTTGCTTTGTTAATAGTACTGTCAAATGATATTTCTATTGAAAATAACAGCTGCTACTCCATACAAGTGTGTTCCAAATAAGCCCGTCAAAAAATATTATTATTATATCGTCGCACCCGGT
Source organism: Elbella merops (assembly GCA_018244855.1). Lineage (NCBI taxonomy): Eukaryota > Metazoa > Arthropoda > Insecta > Lepidoptera > Hesperiidae > Elbella > Elbella merops. Next base: position 19,386 of record DWMG01000318.1, read on the forward strand.
GCCTCATGCAATGAGCAGAGGGCAAAGGTAAACTAAGGATAAACGTAAAAATGTGCTGTTAAAGGTATATCTATAAAAAAATAAGTAAGACATGGCAACAAAAAAATACGTCCCGTGACCTCTTGCTGGGATTCAAGGGTATCGTAAGAGGCAACTTAACTTGGCTGGCAGATCGCAGTGTGGCGGCTGGCAGATTGCCTGCATAGGCACGGCTAAGCAGAGTAGGCGATACGAGAGGCGGTGCTCCCTGACTCCAACCGGCATGCTCAACGTAGGGATCAAGTTCAACCACCTTTCAGAGAACGATTGTGTACAGCAGTGGACTTGAGAGGGTGATGAAGATGAGTTATCATACTTAAGGCAACTGAGAACATTAACAAGGTAATAATATTCCTCGATACTCGTACGTAGCTAACACCACAAATTACTAACAATTACTTTGTGTGGGAATATAAATATTATAATCTCCTATTTCAGTCTTGTAAAGATTTTTGTTTTAACTTAGAAACTTTAACATGAACTTAAAAAAATCGAGCCTGATTTCATATGATTAAAAATAAGCAATTTTGTAATTTTTTTTTTTATTCGTTGATACAATGTTGCTTTCTCTAAAAACAACTTTTGAAATCCAATAAAGTATTCTAACCTAAATTTCAAGCGAGTAACCTCGGAAACGTATTAAAAAAATCTGATGTAACATTCATTACTTTGTTAGTCATCTTTTTGCAAAAAAATAAGTGGATGAGTGACCTTTGTGAGGCTAAAAATGAACGAATTCGCATTTCCCATTGCGCAACCAAAAATATTTTAATATAAGCAATTTAATGAAGCAAGCTTTCCTAGGACGCAGGGCGGGCACGTTCGGCAGTTGTGAATTAAATGAATCAAAATAATTTTGCCGCGACATGGAATGTTTTCGTTCGGCAAATATCATACGCGTATAATTATCGTAGCCTTTAAAAATATGGCTTGAACACTTATAAAATAATGACTTGTACTATTTAGTACTTTTTAATAACGATAAATCTGCAGTTTCGAAAAATTCACTCGCGTCACACAAGGAACGGAATTCGTGTCGTTTTCTGTTACCTACATAATATCATACTACATTTCCGCCAATTTGAAGTTTTAATTTACGAACAGAATTATATATGGTATGTATGGTGTAGCATTATAAAAACCATTAGGAATGCAATTTATGCGTGAAATAGCTAAATTATATCTCAAAAGGTAATCATGCAATATGTACTAAATGTTATTTAGTTTGATAAAATTCATATGGCTTATTTGGTGGCTGAAAATCAGAGCAGGTCCAATATTTTCAAAACAAAAGCAACGCACTAATTAAGTTTCTTAAATTCTTGCATTCCATACCTAAAACCTCCAGTTTTTAGTTCTATACATTCTTTCTCGCAATGTTTCATATAGCCACATGTTTTCTAATGGAAACTACACTGATTTTTGTATTTACCTTTGCTTTTTATTATGTAAATCACTATAATTTATTTCTTAAAATAAATAAAAAGTTTTACCAAGGTCATCTGAAGTCTGAAGTTAAAAATCATGCGTTATTTAATTACACACCTGCCACCTATACCTACACGTAGTAAACGTGAAGTTGCGCAGTCAGCTTCACAACTAAAGCACATTACCAAATGGAATGAATGAGAAGATTTAGTTCATTATATTCCAAAATCGTGGGTTCATTTGTAGAGATCAGGGCAGAGTTTAGATTTGAATGATATCTCCCATTTGTTCGCCAT
>DWMG01000319.1:0-21137 GCA_018244855.1 Elbella merops
AAAAAAGGTTTCTGATTTAATTGATTATTTAGGAGTGTGGTTTGCGTAATATAATTCTGATGGGGTGAGACATAATCTAGAATAGATTTTTGTTTTAATTTGCCTGCTGTACTTATATACCATTTCTGGGTCAATTGAGATGTTTGCAAGCGGCTTTTTAAACTGTTAGGGTCCAGAAAATTACGCTCATAGTCAATACAGTCAATCGAATAATTGATTTTACTACAAATATCGGTTAGATAGTTTCGGATAGTTAGTTAGTAAAATTTCGGCTATTTTATATGAAGTGACAATGTTTATAAGAATTACATAAAATACGTAAATTCATATTCAGTAAGTTTTCGTTTAAGTGATCATTTCGAAGGACGCTTAGAATTATAATGGAACATTTTTGCAATGTCTTTAGAGCTACACTTAATTCAGTAGTGATTTTTACAGGGTTGGTGTCATTTTCGCCGACACAGACGATGACTTTGCAGGACTCCTTCGGCGATTTGAGTTCATTAATGCAACCTTTTAGTACCTCTTCCGTATGTGCAAATGGTTTCGTAAAAGACGACATTGAATATTTTTCATACATGGAGTTTTCGCGAGAGGTTATTAAGGCTGATGCTAAACCCGAACATTGTTGCGTACCATAGATATAGATTTTATTGCTATTTTGTGGTACTAATACAGTTTTGGCGCCTTCGGCTGCTGGAGCTGGACCCTGAAGTCTCAAGGGCTCCAATATTTTAGAGTCTGTTGGCGTTGTTGGTAGATCAATTTTAAGTTTTTAATTGATGGTTGTGACCTCTGGGACTATCTGGTTAGAGTGTTGGAGATATCATACCGAAGGTGTTTTGGTTTTCGTTTTCTTTAATGATTTAGCCGGTGAATTTATTGCAGCAAGAGCCTTTAACTTTAAATCTTGCTGGGAGATCTTTTCAAGCAAGGCATTTTTTTCTTAAGATTAAGTTTTCTATTTCCATAAGTGCGCTCTCTAGCTTCGAACTAAGATCATGAATCTTTTTTGTTAGTTCCGTTACGTCTTCATTAGTCCGCGTGGATAAGTCCGGTAAACTTTTCACATGGCTCGATTCAAGAGACATGAGTGAATTATCTTCACTATCTGACTGAGAATAGGTAATTACAGGCTTAGATCTACGGTAATTCTTCTTTTGACGTACAGTGACTGTACAGTACAGTGTACTGATTTATGTGTTAGTGGATATTTACATTTCTTGCATATGGTACTTGGTTGTTTTCTGCATCTAATTGTTGAGATCATTATGATGGGATGTATAGTGACCTCTGTTTTAGTTTCGCGCGTAGTGGAGTTATATGAAGTAATGTTCGTGTTTCATACTAGATGGCGCTCCTTCGGTTCGATTCAAAAGCATCGATCCGGGGCTCGATATGCGTTAGTTCCTTTGTTAATGTTAGACAGCGCTTTGTTTAGCGTAAGATTAGTTAGCAGTTTGAAGTTGAAAACATGTCTACTAGATGTCACTGTTAACATTAATATTCGGTAAACGGTCAAATTTAAATGTTTTTTGGAGCTTTGTTTATTCTAAAGTAAATTCACGTCGAAGGTTTGTGTTCACTGATGAAAAAACTGATAGGACTTTTACACAGAACAACTTTTTTGTGCGATAAAGGATGTTAATTGTTTATTTATACACAAATACTTCGGTTAGTGAACGAGGTCAATTATTTGAAGTTTACACTTTATTCACGCACTGTTTCAGGAAATAACACTTTCACTGTCTAATCGCAACTTGGTAATCATTTGGGAATGAAAAACTGGCACAAAAAAATACTTTTTCTTTTTTTTTACACAGAGAAGTACGTCAAGTGTGTTTACTTATAAGCGCCCTCTGATGCCACTTTTTAACTTAACTTTAAATTAACAGTTGTTATATACAAATAAATAAAAAAAATAAATTTCAAACATCATAATTTAAAAAAAATTGAAAATAGTAGGTAACTACTAGTTGTTTAACAAATTGAACGCATTTTAATTACCGTGCTTGCCGTTTTCGCGGAGGTGCGTCAGAGAGGAGTACACGCTGATGTTCGACTTGTTTGTACGAATCCTTATTTACGCAGTAGGCCTGTCCATGGGGTTATATTTTAAGAAATTCTTGACACATCTCACAATCTTTTAGCCCTTAATTACTATCACCGTGGTAATAGTGAAGTATTATCTTATAATTAGCACTTAATTTACAAAAACAATATAACAATTTCTATACGACTTGTAGACATCAAACGATGATCGCCTATTGACCATAGAACTTTTCGAGTTAAATAATTCCATGAAAAAGTTTTGGATTTGTCATAATAACACATATTTCGTAAAGGAAATATCTTCACAATTAATTAAATGTACAGTTCACATTCAAAGTAAGGCGTAAAAACAGAAAACTTACCGCAGTATTATTATGACCACACTCAGAAGTAAATATGGCGGAATGTCCCAGTCAATATTTTTTTTCATTAATTTTCGTCAGTGTTGCACAGATAATGAATACTCGTACGGATAAAATGTTTACTATAGCACCATCTAGTGACACTCTGTAGTACGAATAACAGCTATAATTATACAATGTTTACGATAAACCATATCACTGTCTGTTTATTAATTTGTTTTTTATTTAATAATTATTACAACTCATGACGATATTGGACATTTTTCTGTTATTATAACACTTGAAAGAACTAAAGGAAAATGTTGATTTCCACGTATTAAATAGGATATAACAAAATATTGTTTAAAAAATTGTATAAATTGCATATATTTTAAAAATTTGTATGGTAAGAAACTAAGTCAATTATTTCCAATACTAAAAATGCTAGACCATATCATACTCTACATATTGACCACATGAATCCATTTGTAAAAACGACGAAGAATAATTTTTAATACCCATGTACTTGTTGTGGTAGATTCATTTACTATGCTTGTTTTTGTATCACCGGTTTGTAATACAAAAAGCAAGGCTTGAACTTTATAAAAATTTTCAAATATTTGGGAATCCTAAACGAATTGTATGCGATTCCGGTACGTCTTTCACTTCCATGTTATTCAAAACAAGCTTTTGACAAAAATAGAAAAGAAGCTAATGTGTACGGTATAGGGAATTGATAGTAAAATAAAAAAGTAAAAAAAAAATTTTAAGTTAAACGGTTATAAATTGCAGATAAATGTACTAAAAGCTAAAAAATAATTTCATGGATACAGTCATGGGTACCAATATGTATACATTGTTATATTTTCAAAATAAAGTAACTCGTAACCTACTCATTTTTTGGAAATATCTATGGTCACATAAATTCGTAAAAATGCAATATACATTTATTGTAAACACTTTGACAAAAGATGTCATTTTTGAAATATACAAATTATAAAACATATGCATTGTTTAAACTAAAATGAAATCGTGGGGCACGAAGGCTGTTGGATATGATGCTATAAGTAGAAGGATGATACTACCTATAACTGATAATCTAATTCCCGCAATTACTCATATTATGAATTTCTCTCTTTCTTCTGGGGAATATCCAACTATTTGGAAGAAGGCGTTTGTGCGGCCAAAAGTTCCTAATCCAACGGTCCCTAATCACTTTCGCCCTATTTCAATTCTCCCCTTCCTCTCTAAAATTCTGAAAGCCTGTGTGCATAAGCAAATCTCCTCTTTCGTCTGTAAAAATTAACTGAGCACATATCAGTCTGGTTTTCGTCTCGGTCATAGTACCACTACAGCACTAATCAAAATCACTGATGATATCAGACGTGGTATGGATGTGAGACTGGTCATTTTAGTGGTAGTAATTGACATTTCAAATGCTTTTAACACAGTCGACCACGATATACTCCTCTCCATTTTATTCCATTTTAAATTTACCCCAAGTGCTCTGACGGGGTTTACATCCTATCTTCGCGACCGCCAGCAGTCAGTTCACCTGGATCAGGAATGTTCTGAGTGGGCTAGCCTTGAGAGTGGCGTTCCGCAAGGCGGTATACTTTCCCCATTATTGTTTTCGTTGTTTATCAACTCCATCACTTCCATTATTGACTGTCCGCATCATCTATACGCAGATGATTTACAATTATATGTTCAGTCCGGCATCGATGATATTCCAGATGCGGTAGCTACCATCAAACGTAACTTGGAGGCAATTAAGAACTGGTCATATAAACATGGAATAGCCGTCAATTCTTCAAAGTGTCAGGGCATCTTAATTGGTAGTTTAAGACTACTCAATAAAATCTACGTTAGAAACTTACCTGCGATTATGTACAACAATACCATCATCACACTCAGTGATACTGTAAAAAACCTCGGCTAACAAATCGACAGCAATATGAGTTGGCGACCACAAATTAACGAAATTTGTCGGGACTATTAACTATTACGGGACTTAATAAATACAAATTTAGAAACTAGCACCAGTGTAGAAGACTACGTCAACAAAATCATGAGTTCAGCTCATAAGCTGATAAACATCGGATACACTGTTGATGACGAGTGGCTTGGCAAGTTTGCCCACTGAATATAAGCCAATGATTATGGGTATTGAAAGTTCAGGGGTAACTAGAAGCACAGATTTTATTAACACTAAACTTCTACAAGAAATAAAAGTTACAGCAAATAATTCAGCTTTATATACACATCTTAAAAATTCTCAATCAAAGTACAAAAACACACAGTATCAGTCAAAGTCTAAAGGTTCACGATGCTTTAATTGTAATAGTATAAATTGATTAATTGATAGTAATAATTGATAGTATAAATTGGTACATAGATACTGGTGCTTCTATGCATATGACTATGCATAAGGACTTATTGCAAAATGCGACAATACCACCTATGTCCACACTTAAAATTGCTAACAATAAAATTTTGCATGTTGAAAGCTGTGGTAATATCACTTTGAAAATACCTAATAAAAATGGCAGCAGCAGTGAAATATTAGTCAAGAATGTATTATTTGTACCTAAACTGTTTACAAACCTATTATCAGTGAGCAAAATAATAAAATCTGGTTGCAAAGTGAAATTTGATAAACCTGGCTGCTCATTATATAATTTAAACAATCAGAAGGTCTTTACAGCTAACCTCATAAATGGCACTTACAGATAAAACTTAAACAATAATAAAATGTATGCTATGTCAGCAAAGACAGAGGTAGACATACATCTATGGCATCAAGACTTGGGTCATCTGAATTATAATGATATCTACAATTTGTCTAACAGCACAACTGGTGTACACTTATCATCACAGAAAGAAAAGTATGTATGTATAAGTTGCATAGAAGGAAAGCAAACAAGGCACTCTTCTCCAAGCCATGGCCCCAGGGCATCTGTAATGCTAGAGCTAATCCACACAGATATATTTGGTCCGATGCAAGTTGCTTCGTTTGGCGGTGCCAGATACTTTACAACTTTTACTGATGATTTTTCAAGGAAAGTTTATGTATATATTGTGAAAAATAAAACAGATGTTTTCGATAAATTTGCTGAATATAAAAATAGAGTTGAAAATGAATTAAATAGAAAGATTCAAATTCTGCATAGTGATAATGGATTAGGTAATGTTAATAAAAATTTCAATGATTATTTAAAGAAACATGGAATATTACACCAAACATCCAATCCATACACACCTCAACAAAACAGCCTCAGTGAGAGGATGAACCGTACACTCATTGAACGAACAAAATACATGATGTTTAATGCTGATTTACAGAAGGAGTTCTGGGCTGAAGCTGTAACGACTGCTGCATATATGATAAATCGCTCGCCCACACATGCTCTGTCAGATGTTACACCACGTAACGTAACAACGTAATCACAAATAAAAATCGCAGTGAAAACACTGGAGAAAAGCTATTAATTAACGGACACCAATCATTCTCATTACAATAGTTAGGTTTTGTTAGTATTCTTTTTCATATAGTTAAAAACGTATTAAAATTTAAAATAAAAAAGAACAATTTTTTAAATTGAGACGCGATAGTTAACGTGGGCTTTATAAATAAAAGTAAATATGTGAATTAATGAAAGAATGAAAAGATGTGAATAAAAGAATATCAAAAATCATTAAAGGTAGTACATACGAATCTTTATTTATGTACTCTTTATAGGAACGACGTACCTCAATAAATACAGTTTCACTACAAAACAGTTTTATACAATTCTCTAATTTTTTTTCAAAATCTGTCCAATACAGAAATTTGTCTTATGTAGAATCTGTCCTTAAGGGTCGGTGCCCACTGACGACGTGGCACGGGATGGCATGGCAAGTTGTGCTGCGGCAACCCGCAGCGTTCCATGGCATGTCGTGGCATCACGTGGCATGCCGTATGGCATTCTGCTGAAAGCCCACCCATTCACTGACATCAATCAGTTTTGCTCCCCGCGGATTCGAAGTTGGTTGTATCGTTATAGTTGACTGGGCTTTAGTATTAATAGCACTTCTAGTTGAAGATGACGAGAGACAAATAAGAACTGCTAATTTGTCAACTATTTTAGCAATCATAATTCCTCGACGGAAAGTAACCCATACATCTCGCGGGATGCAATGACGTGCCGCGGCAACCCTTGGAATTAAACGGCATGACAAGTTATGCGGCAGCGTTCCCCGGCGCGTCGCGTCATGCCGCAGCATGCTTCGGCACGTCGCGGCATCGTGGTATCGAAATAAGATAAATTCTAAACTCATTGAAATAAGTTAAAAAATAACTTAATTAGTAATAAAATCCTTTGCCATGACACGCCGTGCCGTGCCGTCAGTGAGCGCCGGCCCTTATAGAATCTGTCTGTACTAAACTATGATGTCCAAAGTAGAATCTGTCCAATGTCGACTAAACCAAAAAATCTGAAAAATGGAAATGGTAAAAAAACGTCGTAATTTTTTTTATTTCGAGTTTTACAACTAAAGTATAAAAGTTACTATATACGATTCGTTTAATATATTATTGTACATCATATATCCTTTAAAATGACACCAATATCTAAATATAAATAATTGACGGCGCGTTTGAATGAAGGAGTGAACAAATGAGGGTGAACCGTCACTGAATGGTGACAGATGGAGGGTTCGCTCTGACACAACACAGCGCTAGCGATTCGTCGATCAGGAATAAAAACAATTTAGCGTTACGTGTTCGGTGGAGTGTTCGTTATTTTAATTACTGATATCGATTAGTAACTTTGATTATTGTACTGTCCTTATGTTCTTGTGTATTGTACGAATTTTCTCGAAGTACAATACTTATTAACCTCAAACCACGCGCCATCTTTTATTCTCCTCGCCTGAATACTCACGCTTGCTAACAATCAAATATGAATGTCACCGAGGGCTCCTCCGCCGTCCCGTCATATGTATATAGACATATTTGCTTATGGTCTGATTAAACCAATAATTTAAGGATACTTACATGCTTAGTAGTACACTGCCCAGCATTTCTCTGGTATTTAGCAGATGGCGGATGTAGGCTCTAGTGTGCTTCTTGCAGGCCAAACACTCACAGCAGACTAGAATCGGTGTGAAATCCTCTTTATATCTGAAATTGATAAAGTTAATTATTACTTTGGAAATAACATGAATCAAATAAAATTAACATTGAAATTATTTTTAGTACTTCATAATTCATTTGCACATACATATTGCTTACTTCATATCATTTAAATTTAAAAAATATGGTGTGTCATCACTTGAGGAAATGTCCAGATTTAACCGAAGTGCATAACCTTCTTTTGTCAACTTCAACGGATAGGAACCATCAAACAAATCCCAGCCATGTTCAATGGCAGCCAATACTACAGTAGGATTCCAACATCCCTCGATAATCTTCAGCATATCACTGGGAATCAATGCCTGAAATAAGTATTATTATTTCATATATAAATATTCATGTCATTTATTTGATATGGTAATTTACTGGTTAATTAAAAATCTACATTATATTCTTTCAAGGAAACTTGATTAAATTAATTATAATTGGTTTATTTTTCATTTAATGAAAAAAGCCATTTAACATGTGCATTTATTCCAATATCTCTTATCTGGATGAGATCAAAGAGATTTTTGTTAGTGTATTATATTATAGGTGCCCAATATGCCATTGTGAATTAATATATTTAATCTGACTTATCTATTCTGTCTTACTATAATTACTACAACACTGTTAGATTATAAAACATGTTTGAATTGCTTTTATCAGAAAAACATTTATCATTTTAATTATTACTTTTAATTTCATTAATACTCTTCCTAGCAAATTAAGTTAAAATTAAATTACTCATTAGTCATGTTAGGCTAGATCGTAATTATAAAAGACGTCCTTAATTAGGATATCGTAGAAGAAAAAAAAATTTTTTAATTATAACGATATACGCCAAAATTTCCATTAACAATCGTACAATGTTACAGCCGATTGTAAACAAAATTATATGCATGTTTGCCATTGGTCACTGCATCATATCGGCATCTATGTTCAAAATAATGAAATTCAAGTCTGACTTACGTTTCACCAGAAAAGTGAATTTATAACAAAGTTGAAAAGTCTTTTGTATGTTTACACATACACCACAATAAAAAAATGAAAGTACATAAAAAAAAACCTACGGAAACTTCTTTAAAAACATTATCTAACTCTTCGAGCGGCACATTAAAACTATCATCGGATCCATCTGTTATACCCTGCAATGTTACACCACACAAAATATCTTTGTGTTCCAGAAGTTTCTCCACATAGTTTTGATACTGGTCCTTACTAGCTGTGCCCACTATGACACCTGGAATGTAGATTAAAACAATATGTTACAGAAGTAGTAATATCCAATGACATAGTTGTTACTTCAAATAGTTGATAACAACCTTTAAATCAAGGGAAGGAGGGGGTAGCGATCATTCACTGATTTCATAATGATTTAGCAAAGTTACTTTATGTTTGGTAGCAATTATAGGTAGGATACCATTGTTATAAATATCATATTAGGATTAATATTCTGACTTAAACATTTTCACTTAATCATCCAAGATAATAAACACTCTTGCTCCAAACAAAAATATTGATTAGAATTTGTGACCTTAACCTAACATTATCTAATGTTTGATAAATGTGACATACCAGCACAATGTGAAATCAATATTTTAATATTACATGCTGCAAATATGTCACTGTCCTTAAGGACTGTGTTCCTAAACCAGATGTTTTAGTCTGCTTTAAGGGAATGAACAATAATGTGAATTGACTGCTGAGAATAAGAATGAACTGCTGACTAATTCAAAGTTACAGATAATCAAAAAGAAAATAAAGAAAAAGAAAATAAAAAAAAAATGCAATACTATTTTGCACATTTATACCAAAAATTTACAGCAAAGTGAAACTTTTTGTAAAATAAGACTTTATTTTATATGGTCTCCTCATCTTAATTTGCGCTTAATAGATAGATGTAAGATTATATCTGAGGATTTATAAATTATATTTGCCTAAATCGCCTGGTTGAGTGGTTGAAAGAACAACAGCTGATCAAGAGGTCCTGGGTCCAATCTCCAGGTCCAATATGTTGCCTGGCAATAAGCTCACCCCACATTTCCTACTGGGATATATTATATAATTGGTGAAACATGGAAGTGTACTAAACTCCTCTGTGTAGCTCTTCAGGGATTACAGGTGCAATGTTGTGTTCCTAATTGTAATTAAGACACATAGGATCCTTTGAGGAGTAAATAATTAAGCAATTGCTATAGTAAGCATAGTTTCATACTGGCCATAAAAATAATTTTTTTATGCAGAATCATTAATAGAAAGATAGATAATGAATAAAAGAATATGTGGTTGTGATGATAGCCAACTTGTAATAAAAAAAAACAATACTAACCGATGAGAGCGCCATTATTCAATGTATTAGAAGACTTATGTCGATCCACACACCGCTTTAGACACATATATGACCTCTGTATAGATTTTTTTATTCTTTTCCTGCCTTCACTGAGCGAGGTGTGGCCATCTGCAATCACCATATACATATCAGGTTTGTACACATCCATCAGATCCATGTATCTGAAATTTTTAAAAACAACTATTAAAACTTGCTACATGGTAGGTAGCCATAGACTCGGCACAAAAACTCTGTACTCTGGGTTGCAAGACACCAAGACTGGACACAAGACTATTTACCTAAATAGAAAAGTGCAATAGATTATTACTGATTCACAATTGTATCTTAACTTTAATCTAGTAACTGAACTGTAAAGATTTAGGGTATAATGAAAGTTAAATTAAGTAGAGTAGCACCTACATTACAATCAACAATAATAAAATATCAATTGTTTATTTTAATGGAGTTATAAAAGGTCAAGAGATAAATTTTATTTTTTTAAACTTTTATTGTTTAAAAAAAAAAAAATTATTTTTTTATTCATAACTGGGATTATTATTTGAAAACAAATGTTATGCCCAAATCATTTATAACCATTTAAGCCTAATAAGACTTTCTATTAGTATAGCAGTTGTCAGTGTTTTCAAATATTACATTTTTCAGTGTTCTTTAAGTAGTTTTCACTAGCAACTTACCACTACTGGTGATCATCGATGATAATTAAGGAATCATAGTGTTTCATTTATTCTTATTATTTATTTTCGTTCATGAAAATGTTATAAAAGCAAATGAACTCACTGATAAACTTAACAATTGAAGATGTTAGAAAAATTTGTGTAATTTTTATGGAAATTACTTAGTAATGAAAAGCTACCACACCCAATGAAGCAATGAAGTGGCTTAGGGTTATATAGTAAAACCAAGGTGAAGCTTAACTTGCAAGTATAATGTCCACAAACTATGACCATTGAGTCATTCTTTGGATGGATAAAGTGTACAACCATGATCCTCTGGTATTACATACAATCATTAAACTAGATTAAGTAACATAACTACATGTTTGTAATCCCCGAAGAGGTAGGCAGAGGAATGCAGAACACTCCCATGTTTCTCCGGTTACGTTTATGTCCCACTATGGAATAAGTGGTGAGCCTATTGCCATGCATCGGGTACATATCCAGACTCCGAACCACTACTAGAAATTCTAAATTAGAAAATTTTGTAGTGGTTGACAAGGGAATCGAACCCGGGACCTCCCAATTGGCAGTCTCACTTGCAACCAACACAACCAGACAGTAAGTAAGAGCAGTGAGTCAGTTTACCATGAAATATAACCAGTTTATACAATACCACCAAATCTTAACACATTAGTGCAATAAATTAAGTCCAGAACTTCCTTAAACAAGTCCTTAGAATGGAGCAAGATTCTAGCAACTACTAACACCAAGTATTGTCCAATAGATCTTACCTATCAGCGGTGACCAATTTCTTCCCTTTCTTTGTCCATATAGGTATCTTATCTTGTTCAAAGTGTCCAGATGGTGTGGATTCACTTATGTTGTGGAGTGTAACACATGTGAAATATTCAGAGAGACCAGCAAATTTAGCAACTCCCTCATTTTGGACTCTCATACCGTTTTCTAGCTGCATCGAGTTTGATATTGGCACCCACAGCAGATGAGGTTTTGTGAAGACTTTGGCTAGTACTTCTGCTGTTAGGTTGACTACACTGCCACCCTGAAAATATGATTATTTTAGATTGATTAACTTAACCTGCCTGTGAGCATGGGCAAATATAATTTTAGACCTCATTTTACTTTGAGGGAACATAAATTAGTTGCAATGTGATGCAAATACAGTAGTATCACACTTATAATTCCGGCCCAAGTTTTCTAGTATCTGCCATTTACTCGAACTCGGTGGAATTTCTCACTATATGGTAAATTTAATTTCCAAAATTTAAATGGAATTTTATAGAATGAAAATTACCTGAATTTTATGACAGAGCTATTAATCATAACACTGTAAGATATCATATCTGATATTTATCTACAAAAATGATATATATACACACTGAAGTTTGGGTTTTTTATATGAATATGCTTTCAGATTTATGGATAAATCCAATATTCCGTTTTAATTAGCTTTATGTACGTGTTAAACAGTTTTTTTAGTCAATCCACTAATACTCAACATCACACACATTTTGGTCTCTTTATTTTGCCCGTCACTCACGTGCTATGAACCAAATGATTTCACGGAAAATAAACTTACCTGAGTAAAAAGAGCGGCAGTAGGAGTTTCGATAATTGAGCTTGGGGATTTCGTAAATTTAGTTAGATGGCCGATTCTTTCGCTTCCGACACCAGTTTGTTTGATTATGAAGCGCATTTTTCCTTGTGTATTCATTCAGTATTGTGTAAACTACTTGCATCTGTTGATTTGCTTTTGCAATAAGAAACAGATTTGATTGATTTGAGATGTCTTCAAGCACTTGCTTCTCATTGGCTTATTTTGACAGTTTTGACAGGCGTGTCATTATTCTTAAATAACTTTGTGACTGGGATTGTTCTTTACTGCTCAACTAATCATTAATGAAGTACAAAAACAGCTGCATGTAACTATTAATTTCTTTGGTAATTTTCATTACCAAGGAATTTCATACGAGTAATATTTAATGACTTTGTTGGAATTTATATATTTCTGGTATAATATTAGGTATTAGTAGACGTTATAGAGATTCTGATGTATGTACGTATAGGTACTCGACTTACAGACATTATTAGTGTCATTAATTGTTTATTGGCTCTTCCACTTTTGTACATAGTTTAGAACTTGGACGAAATAACCTACTATGATAACACAATGTGGATTGACAAACTTCACAGCTTAGGAAGTGATTCAGATAATAACAATACGAAGGATCCCAGGCGTCTTCTCTAGATTTTTTTAGCATTACGGCGTAGGTTCGTTAATTTTAAAAATATAGTACCCTGAGCTTGCAGCAAGTAGGTTAAGCCCCAATTTAGAATTTTCCGATAAGTTCAAAGATTCGATGTCTATCTACTTACCAAAACTATTCCAATTATTGTAATAATATGATTATTTTAAAGAAACAGAATTTTTATAATTTTGAGGACGATGTTGGTTTAGACAGACCTTTTAAAAAGTTATTATTAAAAATCTAAGAAGAAATATTAATTGAATAATGAATTACATAAAAATTTAATTGTAAATTAAAATTAAAAAGAAATAGGAAAACACACTGTTTTAATTTGATTATAATATATATACATTTTATTATATGGCTTAATAGTTTGTTAATTAAAGAATGTGATTGCTATCGTCATTAGTACAATAGCTTATTAAACTGGCGCGGGGCACTCAGCAAATGCTATCGAGGAACCTGGATTTGCTATAGGTGCTTAAGATTGAGTTATGGTTCTTATGTGTTAAAGAAACTAAACATACAATATATTTATTAGCCATCCAAAGGATTTTGTTGGTTTTTAATAGTACACAGGACCACTATGTAGAAACTATATAGTCATAGTATGCTAGTATGCAAGTACAAAAAGCCAGATATAGGATTTCTCTAGCAATTTAGAATAGTTCTAAATAAAAACCAACAAAGAAAGCTGAGAATACTACACAAATCATTGTGTAGGCGTGGCCCCCCTTTGCGCGGGGCAAATAGCAATTGCTACTCTGGTTATATGGTTAATCCGGCACTGACTTATGGGCTGAAAACCGTAACTTTACACCAGATTTATTCGTTCTTACAGTTGCCAACACACTTACGATTTGTTCAAGTACGGTTTGATGTCTAGTGTTTAATTATATGTTAAGTAATATGACGATTTAGTTCAATAATAATTTTGATTAGATGTAACGATTCTAAGCTATGGTAAGCTAAGTACCTAGTGTAAGCTTATCACTGCTTATTCTAAGAAATATTAAACAGCAGCTGTTTTCAAGCTATTACTAATCTTATAATGTAATAATTAGGTATTATGACATATTATATCAGTTGATGTAAATTTTACACTACAATCACGTAAAAAAGAATGTAAAGAGGTAAATATTTAATTAATTGCTCAAATATGTAGCTGTGTTGGATTTTTAACAGTCTTATTTGGTTCTTTTAATGCTTTAAATATTGCAATAGTATTTAGATTTATGCTTCAAAATTAATTGGGCCCTAATTATTGCAAGATTTTAATAAGTAAACATTTTTCAATCGTATAGATTTATATATCAGATGTGTAAAGAATCCACCATAACAAAAGAGGAATCAAATTTTCAAGATCGATTAACTTACAATAATCCAGAAATATAATTTTCATTAGTTTGCAATTTTTCCCCGACTGTCAATCGACGACTGGTATAACTGATCAATTAGTAATATGAATGTAAAACAGTTCTTCAAGGCGGTACATAGGCGTCCCTCCTATTAACTATTTGAATAGGACTATTAAAAATTTAGTAGGTCAAATGGATAATCAAACGTACCTATAAAAAAGATAATTCGGGCAATAAATTTTTCATAAACATTATCTAAGAAGTAGTTATTACTTTTTTAAATCCGCTGAATGTTTGTTATTATGAAAAATGTTGTTAATAACAGAAGTAGGAAGATCTAAGTGTTAGCTACGTGATGAGGCATGGACATGCATCGCTGCGCGTTGGTGCATTAATGCCTTGTACGACTTAATGTGAGCTTGCACGCGCTCACTCCACTCTATACCTACCTAACTAGTATGCCATAGAGTAAAGATCAGTCCATAGACTTAGAGTTTTTTCTTTTTTTAACCGTCGTTTGGGGTTTTACAAACGAATTTACAAACGTAACCACACATCTTTGGTGGGGCAGAATGGTTAGGCATAATTTTGTCGTACATTCCCATGGTTCACCACTTACGTCAATTGAAAATACATAAATGTAAGTTTATTTATAAAATACTGAAGTCTATAATAATTAAGTACATAATAATTAGATAAACTTTAAATTTGTTTTCCGACGAAAGGAACTATTTCTAATTTTTATTACTAATCTTTGCAATTTTTGTATCTGATTTCTCGACACCAAGCAAATTATTAATCATAAAATTATTTGAATTATTACGATTATCATTTAGCTCTAGTTATAAGATTAGTTATCTTTTTGGAATAGATCTATGTAGTTTTAGTTATGTCCGAAGTCCTTCTCTCTGGTCTCCCGTCTGAAAATGGAGAATTAATCTGGTACAAATTTAATTACATCATCATCGACCCATTATAATTTCACTGTTGGAATATGGGTATCCTCTTACATTGAGAGGGTTAAGGCCATAGGCTGCCACGCTGGCCAAGTGCGGGTTGCCAGACTTCACACTCCTTAGAATTTTTTTTTTTATAAATTCTAAGGTATGCAGGTTTCTTCAAGATGTTTTCCTTCACCGTTAGCAAGTGATATTTAAATTTAAAACGCATTTTTGTAAAGAGGTGCGCGTCATGGATTTGAACCCAGACCTCCGGAGTGAGAGGCTAAATTCTTAACCAGTAGGCTATTACTGCTTTTTGGTAAACTACATACTTTGCTTTTTGCTAAACACACATGTAGGAACAAATAAAACTGCACAATACGCTATAGATGCTTTTAATTACATATATTCGAGAAACTTTTTTAAATTATTAGAACGCAACGATTAGTATATAAAACCTACATACGTAGATTATAAATAGCAATTGTTAAACCGCAACTGAATTGCAATATATTGAATAAGAACTTACTTTTGTTATTTTGACTTTACATAACTTTTTTAAATACTATTTCATTATTTTCATCTTAAGTACATACTGCAGTAACTTATCCCTTTAATAGGTATATTATAATTACGTCCGAACCTTTTCTTTCTATATAAAATATACATATATATTTATAAATGTATCTTCGCACCAGATCCATTATGGCGTACACAGAAAGCACGGTGTGCCGAATATCTCAAACCTTTCAGACCTTATATAAAATACCTATAGTTCTCTGAAAAAAAAAAAAAAAAAATAAAGCAAAAAATGATTGCCTTTCTGTGCCACTGGTTACTCTAGAGACGAACTCTTAAAGCAGCCGCTGGCAAAAAGTCTAACAGCCTTTGTGCCTCTCCGCGCACTCACCTGAGCACATATTTGTGTTTACATTCACATGTAAGTCGCTTGCAGTGTTTAATAAGCTCCAAATCTCAGCCCGCAGTGTTACGAATTTTCAGAAAATATTCGCTGTGAAAAATTCTAAAAGTAGAGTTAGTTAAATGCACTAAACTGTGTATGTACTGGACTGTTATAAAACTCGAGCATTATTTGATTTACTGTTTGTACAATTTCACATTAAAACTGTATGGATTAAACGATTCAACTATTCTAATCATTTTGCAGGAGTAACAATATATTTTAAATAATTTCGGTTAGGTTTGCGGTCTTGTATGAGCGGTCATTTCTGATTGAGTGATCTTTGATTTTTGGTATGAAAAAGATAGAGCAGTATTCGTTAAAATCCTATTTTTTATATTCATTTTGTAAAATGCTATTTCGTTGACAAATTTATGTTTTTGTAACATTGTTCAGACAATGCATATTAAGTTTCATATTCCCCGCTCTCTCTATATTTACTTTAGCTGGTTGGCCGTAGAGGGTGTAATACAATAAAGCATACTTAATATCTTCACCATTTACATTGGGAATATTTATTGTTGGTAACCCTTCTGAATGGGTAATTTTTCGCTTCAGGCCCTAAAAGTTACCGCCCCTCTTTAAATGCAGGCTCTCTTCAATATTATGAAAATTAATAAATGATAAAGATGCCCGAAGCAATAGAATACATAATGCCTCAAATTGAAGGCATATATTTCTGAAAAGCGATATTATTCATAATTTTATGTTGAATATGAATAATTAAGTCTAAATTTATAGTTATTTCTTGCTATAGTGATGCTTATACCTTAAAATAAGGGGCACTAGGGATTAAGAACCTAACGTCATTTCCTCCTTGTTAATTTGGGCTGATGGAAATAACTTATAGTAATTGCCTACTATAGTGTAATAGTTTTTCTAATTTAGAATTTGTATTTATTGTATTGTATTTCTCTGCCTACCCCTTCGGGTTACCCTATGTCTACCCTTCGGGGTTTCTCAATCACTTCGTAATACAAGCGTAATTAAGAATACTCATATAGATTATATGTATTTACGTGATACCTGCATTATAAGTGATTTGTAACTCATAATCCGTCTGTAGATGTCTGGAATTGTACACACGCACCGTGCTAAGACAGCGAAGTGAAGCTCGGGATGAATGATACGCGGTGCTAAAGTAATGATGGCCGCGGGGTATCCATTGCGCTCACACTGCGTCCGGAAAATTAAAGCGCAGTTAGCGCACTCAAGTTGGTACATTCACTGCGCGCGGTCGCTGCGCGGCGCAGCAATTTAGTTTTTACCAATTTCATATGTAAACGAAGTATTTAGTTGCGAATTTTTAAAGCTTAAATTATTATCTACTGCGTCTGCGTGTAATGGCCCGCGGCTGAGCATTTTTAACGGCGAAAAATGTTTTTGAGTGAAATTATAATTTTATTTTGATGACTAGTAGTACTTGGGAAACTAAAATTTCGTTTGTATATGAATTTCAAATTAAGTTATTTTTATTAGCTTTGGAAAAATGTTGTATATTTATGTCGGCGAATTTTTTTAGTTTTCTTAATTTCAATAAAATATTTTCAGCGAGATGAAAATTTTGATTCGTCTCTCCAAGTTTATATGAAAATTATAGAAGTGCTAGCTTTTACGGTATATCTACTTACATACCACTAATATTATAAACACGGATATATCTTTAAAAATCTATGCAATAATGGTTCAGTAAGATCTCAAATTAAAAGGAGAGCGGAGTTTGATTTTTGGTTACTCAAACAAAATTTTGGTTACCCGCTGAAATATCAGCTCATTCTTATGTTTAAAGGAAAATAATTTTTCTTTTGGCTTTTAAAAAAAATTGAATTGGTCGTTTGGGGAGTTGACGATTTTCCGTGCAACGCTCGGTAGCCAACGCTTTTTTAATTAAGTAAAACTAGAAGATCTTTTGTTCAGCCGCCCTCGCCCGCTAATTGCCGCCAGTCAGTCACTTGTCTTCAACAACGCTTTATTTGCACACTCGTGTTTGTGAAACTAATTTCTTAACAGCTCGTGAAGAACTACGCTTGGTTAGTACTTAATTCTGTAAACTTATTTCTGTTCCTTGCTGTCATATGTACGTACCTATGATTATAATTTTTGACAGACACTCGTATTTGAGATTTATTGTTCTCTTAATAAACAGTAAGAAACAACACTGTTTTTTTAAACCAGAAAAGATACAGACCGAGACACAAATTCTTTTAATAACAATAGCTTTCTTTTAATAACAATAGCTTTGTAATAGAAATGCGTATATCATACTCAATATTTATATTATATTAATTGCTAACATTACCCTGAGGCTGTTAGACCCTGCTGAAGGCGTTAAAGACAGTATCAAAACTTGGACAAAATCGCAAACGAATAGCTACCCAAATCCTATATCGTAATAAGGATAGCAGCGATTCAATCGAAATACTACAATATTTTATTCTATTTTAACATATTTCCATTTAAATGCTAAGGAAAACTGCGCACACAGACAGTTCTCATGAAACTAAAGCTATAAAAAAGCTTTCTTCTTCTGTAAAAAGCGTTCTCATTAAACTCAAACTGTAAAAAAACATTCCTTGTCCGAGAACGAGTATGCTGTTTAGTATGCATTAATCACGAGCGCGGCCGCACCGTGATTGAAACTAAATCCCTCAGGAACACGCTTTACTGCCCGCTGATTACTGCCCACACCGCTGCCCGGATTAGGATATTTAAATGTAAACAAGATAGGATAGGATTTGTAGCTTAGGTGACTGAATGTAAACAACATAGACTGGGATTTGTGACTTTGCTGTTAGGAAAATTTGCATAGAAACTGAAATAACGCTCAGGATCAAATTTTATAGAAATCTTTCTTTATCCTGTAGCGTAGACACCTACACGTAAATAACAAAGTTTTATAAAAGTGAGACTAGGCAGACTAGTCTGTTGCAGACTTCGCAACTGGAAGCTACCGAGCTCGTAACCCTAAAGATATTCTATTTTGGGACGGAATACGTTGGTATTGTGTATACAATATTGTATAACAACAAGCTGAACATTGCAAAATAACTTTAACTTAACTATTAATACTTCATGTAACAGAAGCTCAGAATCAAGTGTATCATAGTGCCAACCTAAAAAAGGGGTGTAAGGGGTTCCAACCATCATCTCAGTAACTCAATCCAACCTCACCTGCACGTGGTACACCCTGCTATAAGAGACGGGGCTCTGGCGTCCGGCTGATTGCGGTATAGCGCAGCCTAAATAGGCACGGCTAAACGCCCTGGCCGCCGACGGGCAGCAGCGTCGGCGGTGCGAAAATCCGTGCCCTGTGATCTTCAACCCGCATGCCCAGCGTGGAGATTACGGGCTTAAACCCCCTTTTAGGGGAGGCCTATGTCCAGCAGTGGACTAAGATAGGATGATGATGATGATGATGATGAACCCAAAAAAATTATAATTTCAGTATCTAGTCTTTCTGACCCATATTTTAAACTTGTGCTTTCTAGCAATGATAGTAGAGAATCTTTGAAATAGTCCATGTTTTAGGGCACGTCGAATAGGGCACCTGTATATGTCTTCGAAAATTAGAATTATAAGCCTTAGGGGTACCTACTTTGAAAACATTCAAAAGTAGTTAGGTTTAATAACCTTTATCTGCGTTAATTTGATTAGTTTATTTTCTGGAATCCATAATTTGCCTTCACTACAGAGGTTTATGTATCATTGTAGGACGATACTTGGTGCCATTTTTAGATGCTGTGGGTTAATATGTTGCAACTTAGAAACTTTTATTAATTAATATATATGTGATGAAGAGCTGAAGATCGAGCTCAGTGGCGTGCCATTCGGGAGGCTTATGTCCAGCAATGGACGGGAGTAGGCCGATGATGATGATGATAATGATGATAATAATGATGATGACGAATATGATGATAGTGATGATGATGATGTTGATGATATGTGATGTAATAAAGAAACGTATAATAAAAAAAACATCTGCCATAAAATAAGAATAAAGTGAAGGGAAGAATGTAGAAAATCGTAATTTGTGTCTGAAAAGAGTCTGCGGGTAGTCAAGCCTTTGTTGGAAAACGAGTGTTCAGTATGCATTGATTACGGACGCGGTAACTTCATGATTGAAACTAAATCCCTTAGGAGAACGCTTACTGCTAGCACTTCGATCATGCCTCTGCCCGGAAGGAGATGTTTGTATGTAAATTAAGTAGTGTTGCCAGCTGTTGCTGCTAAGGGGTTAACACTAGTGGTACGAACATGTTTATATTCAATTTAGCAATGTAACATTTGAAGTATTTTGGTAGTGATATCACTAATAATGACTGCCTCGTTTGTCGAGTAGTTGTAAGCGTGACTGCCGAGCGGGTGTTCCTGGGTTCAAATCTTGGGTCAGGTACTATTGAAATTTATCTAACACAGATTTCCTGGTGTACATTTTTAATAGTGGCTCGGACTCTGGCTGATGAGCCAGAGTTGGAATAGGTGACCTATTCCATTGTGGGATGGAAACTTAACTGGTGAAACGTGGGAAAGTACTACAATCTTCTGCCTACCTTCGGGGATTATGGGTGTAATGTTTCGTATGTTGCTGAGAATATGTACTACAACGAAGACACGGGTGGAACCCGACTTAACTATATTTGTATTCATATGTAACTGCAGGTAGTCTGACGTAGCGGGCCGTACATCCGGGAGAGGCGTAATGCCTCATCCCATGCCCTTCTATCTATTATCCTAAGGGATAACTACTTAAGCATTTCAATTTCTATTAAATTAAAATGGTATGCATTTTAAAATGGTTTTAACGCCATCTAGTATCTAAAGTAAGAACTATACAATAAAATTTAATTTCTATATTAACAAAATTATGCCCAGTTTTGAATTGTTCATAGCGCCATAGTATTTAAAAATGCATAAAGTAATATTTCTATTCGCAAGATTAAATTCTATAGAACGTACGTGTGTCTGTAAGTACTATACTGCCGTCATAACAAAAAAAGACGTTTCTACGAAAATCTAATATTGGAGAAATTAAATGTTTTGCAATCCAAAAAGT
>DWMG01000320.1:0-21135 GCA_018244855.1 Elbella merops
CGACCCGGGATTTGAACCCAGGACCTCCCGATCGGCAGTCGCGCTTGCAACCACTCGACCAACGAGGCAGTCTAAAATATTGATAACCAGTTATATAATAATCATTTTGTTTTGAATTTCGAAAGTGGCAACCGGTAACACATTAACCAGCAATTGCTCACATTCCCCACCTACCCCACTTTCCAGAGTCAAAATATTTCATTCAACATGATCAATTATTACCACTCCCAAGGACAACATTTGTAGTGATAATTGTGTCTTTAATGTCCCAACTTTTCTCGGCGCTCCCCAAAGGTTGACCACGGAAGCATTAATAATGGAACACCTAAACAAAACTTGGCTCTTCTATTATTTATTGTAATGTCGCAATGCAGTTTTCTATGGTCCAAGCGGAAATAGCGCAGTGGTTGACTTAAGAATACATTAGAAATGTTCCAGGATTAATTTGGCGTCTGTTTCAAATAAAACCACTATTTTTTTTAATTACACAAGAACGTTTACATTTTTATGCTTATGTGCGTACACATGCTATATGAGGAACGCAAACATTATTAAAATATTGCATATACTCTTCAGGAATGCTTATTTTGAAGGCAAAAAACAAATAAGTTCAAAATACAAGTACATTTATTGCTCTTTGACAACATTCATTGCAATTTGTTAGCTAAATAACGACCCATACTTATAAAACTAAATTTCCTCATACTAACTTATGCTAACTGAACTGTTGTGAATTAAAATTCGCGTTCCTACAGTCCTTTTACTACCAAATATTAGTATTATCAAAAGGGTATGCTAATTTGAATTATCATTATTCTTTAAACTCTGTTAGACATTGTATTAAAATTATCTAAGTAAGACAACCTGTGTCTGCTAAACTCTACATCTTCTGGTTTGTTTCTTTTCTGATATAAAAATGTCACATGTAGCTAAAACCCTGATTTAAACGACAAAATATGTTATAATAATGATCTTTTAAAAATACAATATGGAAGAGATTATGTTGAAGGACATATTCTTACTTCACTTTCATTAAATCAAGTTTATCTACATATTAAGTTTAAGTTAAGTTTTTAGTTTATTTATTTATAGCAAAATGCAAAATATATATATAAATATTTTTACAGTGACGTTACATAGCACAGTTAATTGAAAGAAATAAACTAACATGTTACAATTCCAAATACAGATTTGATCAGGTGGATATCAAAAGTAGTAATTTTAATATGCGATCCATTACCGTATCTTCTCAGTCCCCTTTATCTGAACTAGCTTAAATTTTATAGTATCATGTCAATAGTTAGTAAAGAAAAATATAGATATAACATGTTTGTTATCTGGCAAAAATGAAAAAATATAATTTTATAAAACATTATGTATTATATCATATATATAATGTGTTAAGCTCTTTTCTCATTATCACTTTCAGATGGTAATATTTTCTCTATTTTAAACATAATAAATATTGGTAAGTTTTTTCAAAAGCTTATTTTCGTCAATACATAAGAACGTCTATATATAAAATGAAAAAATATTGAAATATGAAAAAATCATTTACCGGTCTTATTAGAACTCTATCACACTTGCAACTTCCAACTCAGGTATATTCGTCTCTCTATAAATCCTATTATATCATTATGCTAACTCACTTACAGGGTAGACAGACAAGTTTCTTTCATGACAAAAAAATTTACATATTAAACATGTCGTTCAAAAGACATCGGTTCCTAAGTACATTGGAGCAATATTCATGCAATACTGATTCAGTTACCATTCATGCTAATTAGAACGGTCCACGCACAGTGCGTAACCCCACCACCACTGACCAATGGGCAGTGGTCACTGTGACCACGCCTTCTCATTGGACACTGGGCACGCGTGGGGTTAAATGTTAACAGCGACAGACCTTAAAATACCTTTTTTTCTTTCAATTCTTAATTTTAAAAAATTCTTATTCATTGTTCTTTATCTACTTAATGTTTTAACGTAGGTGTAGGAATCATAGTACAACTTTAAGTTAAATTTCTTCATTTTTTCATATATTTCAGATTATTTTGTTATTAGGTACTAAGTAATATCGAAGAAATTTTTCATATTTAATTTAAAGAAAATAAAAAGCTCACGAACTTATAAATCAATTTTTATTTTTTTATCACTTTATAAAAAATACTTGGTAAAAATACGTTCATTGTCTTTTATAAAAGATGATTAGATATAAAGATTCTATTTGCTGTCCTTCGTGTACCTATATGATTATCAGGATTTAATTATTATCAAAGTAAATGCTTCAAGATCTTTCATCAATTAGACTTTAACAACAATATTGAAATATTTATGAAATTTAATGGAAATTTATGTATCATAAAATTCTTTTCGCATTTGGGTCTACGTCAGATTGTAATTATAGAAAACAATCAAGAACTAAGGATTATCGTGTTGATAATTACAAATTATTAAGTAGGTATACCTACATTACAAGTAATACCTACATTGAAATTCAAATGCTAATAATATATTTATTTAAATAATGTTATAATCGTAATAAATATGTGTATTTCAACATAAAATACTTTAATACACAGAAACCGTCGGTTCAAAAGCATATTTTAAAAGCAGAACCGTAGCATCTACCATGACTGTAGAGGTAGATACAATTATTGTTATCTAAAGTGTGATCAAAGAAAAAAGTGTTTAATATAACCCACGTCACAAAACTTAAGCTATTTTTTGTTAGTAATTATACCTTCAATTCAACAAAATTTATTAATATTACCGCCCTATAGTATGATGCATTTAACAATATTCTAGAATATTCTGAATATTATGAAAATAGCGTAGTACGGTCAATGTTTTAAATCAAAATATTGCAATATTGGAATAATATTACCGTAACCGGTGCTGTTTGAAGTAACACTTGCCCGTTAGGTATACATGTTTCGACCATCTGCTTGACGCACAATGAAAATTCGCAAAACTGCACTTCGATGCAATGAGGGGTCGTTGTAAAACAGGTTTTTATATTAATAAAATAAACGATACGTTTTGCGAAACGGTTTTCTTTTGTGTCTATTTTTAAATGTTAAAAATAATATCAGTAATCGGCAAGTAGGTATTATTATTAGAAACAATTTCATTATGTGTTTGTGTCTATTATTTATGATAATGACTATTTTTCAATATAGATGCATTACATAACTATACTTCAATATTAGAAAAAAATTAGGTACGGTGTTCAACGTTTGTCACACATATATCGTTGGTTTTACGCAGCAAGCTGAACATTAGCTTAAATTGATAATAAAAAGGACCCATGAAGTTTCCATCACATTAGATTGAATTACAAAAAGTAATGTCACTCGCAAGGAAAGTTAAAAAGCCTCGTATATTGCCCAATATATTACATTGTTACGAATAATAAGTATTGCTTGGCGACAAAAAAGATGGAAATGCTACCGCCGTTGGATCCTGAACAATTTTTAACCACATTTCAATCAATTCGATCGATAAATTTCGATCAATTTTATCTATAGAGAAATGTTACATAAGGCTAAAGGTAAAAAAAGACACTAGACAAGTGAAATATATTTTATATCATCAAATAAAACATTATGATTACTCGACGACATAAAACAAAAAAAAAACATACATTCTTACAAAAAAACACACAGCCACACATCGACACACCGCACCGAACAATGATATAATAAAATCACATATTATTAAAAAAGTATATTTTACCCCAGACAGGGAAGAAAAGAGGGAATTGGGTTAGCGAGGTCATTGTGTTTAGGGGTTGCAATGAAGGGTCGCAAACGTTGTTCCAACTGGACGTTGGTCGTTTTACGACGGGATATTATATCTGTAACCGGTTTGCAATGTGCATACATAGTTTATTGTTGAAGTATTAAATTGCAAAAAAAACTTCTAGAATGAATCATCATAGGGGTCTGCTATGAACGATTTATATACTTTTTTGTTTTATTTACTGTTAGACAGCCTAATTACCTCATACAAAAATACCAAAATTCGCTAGCGTGTGGGACCTCAGTAGCCATTTATTGAAGGCATGTCTTTTTGAAAATCTTTGAGTTGTAGTTGCGTAAAAATTTTGACGAAGGCCTTAAGAAATGAACCTATAGCAATGTACTGATGTGTCTCTCTTTGCTTCTTCCAGTTCCAAAATATTTATCCAAATTCCTCAGAGAACATAATTATGAACCCT
This sequence comes from Elbella merops, assembly GCA_018244855.1. Classification (NCBI taxonomy): domain Eukaryota; kingdom Metazoa; phylum Arthropoda; class Insecta; order Lepidoptera; family Hesperiidae; genus Elbella; species Elbella merops. Next base: position 4,223 of record DWMG01000320.1, read on the forward strand.
TATATTATTCCACTGTTGGATATAGTTCTCCTATCACAATAGGAAAGTTAAAAAGTCTAGTAAAGTCAAAAGCGAGTGGATAGAGCTTACACGCCCTTGAATACATTCTAGAGAGTTCTGTGTACTGTATTCCTTAATGTTAGTAAATAACCTAATTATAACTATTAATAATTACACGATCTAATAATATACGCAAAAGATACGCGTTAAACAGCCAAAACGTCTGTGACATTCGAAATCTTCATTAAACCTTATTCTGACGGAATAATTAAAGCAATAGACAAAATAGATGTGCACAACTGACGCCCACTCTACATTGGTCTCTAACACTCCAAAGTTCTTCTGAAACAAAATAAGAAGAGAGTCATCAAATAATCTGTGGAGGTCTAATTTAAATGGCCGAGATGCTTTCTACAATCCGAATCAAAATTCAAAACCGCGCGCTCTCTTAATCCGTGTTGAGGATCACAATAAAAGGTAATACATTTTAACTCTCCAGCAATCGCTGCGGCATCTTCGGCCTTATTGTCAAGGGCGATGAGATTAGATCGCCTTGTTTAAGACAAAAATAAGATTATCCAAGCGAAAGTAGAAGGTGAAAGGGAGACATTTCGGTGTAAGGTGCGCTGCACAGTGACAATGGGGATTTTAGTGTTCGGAAACTATTTTCGATACGAATTTTGAATCTGTGTTAATGTCTCTTTATAAGAATATATAATGCGTAAAGAGAGGTCCTTAAGGAATATCGCTAAGTGAAATATATGAAAGCCTCAATCGATCGCGGAACAGCCTACGCAACACAAAACTCATTTATATTAATCAACTAGCGGCTACCATCCGTTCTCATTACTCCAATATTTTGATATTTGGCTCTAAACAGTTTTATTTATATCTGTACCATAAATATAATTGAATATATTTGAATGTTAATGGAATTAGATACCAAGGGAGACCAGGTCTCACATATATAGAAATTTAAAACGGACATTTGCTGATGGGTGAGTCAATAGTCTCCGAAATGAAGCATTATGTTAGTGTGAAGCATTGAACAGAAACTTGTTGGGTATATATTTTTATGTTTTAGTAAGGTAATTAATACAAAACCATTTGTGTATATTTCTTTGTTTTTTCTTTTAATGTGTACATAAATAAATAAAAAAATAAAAAAATCTCGTTATGCGTTGCACACATTTCTCTCTGTTAATATAATACCGGGGCTATAAGTCCAATCTGCGGTTCACACATAGCTATCAATTTATCTCTAAATATAGTATTGTCTATAATAAAGTACAGTGTACAAATGTCTTTAGGGCAGGTGGCGGTCGCGGGACATCGCCGACGAGGTAGCGTGCGACTCATTTGTGTTTAAGCAATCAACTCTCGGTCGTGCGCCGAACTCATGAGAGATTCCGAATATTTAGCGTTACAATTGCGCAAAGTATTTACTATGTACCATATTGTACTTAGAATACACCACATTGCTATTACTAAAAAAAAGTAATTTCATAGTACATAACTAAACAGTCGCGCTTACAAAAGTATAAAACTTCGAAACTAGTGAAACTGTGCTCAATTCTATTTACATAATGTATTTTATAAAACAATGTAATACGCATTTATATAAGTAAAATTAAATACTTTTTTAACTCGTATAAAATATTATAATTAACTACGATTTATGGTAAAAGTATTTTTGTAAAAGAAAGTCGGCTTTATCAGCACTTTCGTTTAATATTACAAATAAAATATAATTTATAATTCATTTCAAAGTCGCCAAAAGTTGCATAAAATATGTCATGTAGTTCCTGCATTGAGAAAATCTGTGTTGGTATTAAATTCTTTCGTTATGGCATATACTTCAGAATTACAGACATATAAAAATAGATCAATTTGGCTACAATTTTGTCAGTGCATGGAATGCACTAATGACTCACCACCTATTCCATAATGCGACGTAAACGTAACTGATGACACGTGGGAGTCTACTACACACATCTGCCTACGTCTTCGGGGATTACAGGCGAGATGTTACTTTATGATGTTACTTGACTAAGAAAATATTTTGATAAGGCACACAGAATTAGATTTTAGGATAGTCGAAAGGGTATTTTCTGTTAATAATGTCTATTGCATGTTTTCAATGAGTACGTATAATATAATAATATGTACATAGGTAGCCCATCTTATCTCATCGATTCCGTTATAAAAGATTTTTTTTTCTTTCTAAGACTATTTAAGAAACTCTTTTTTATTTTTCGTATGTTCATTAGCACATATATTTCGGCGCCGAAATATGACACAGTATCATCATAACGAAAGTGCCGTAAGCCACGCGGACGGTTGATCCGCTGAACTTTCAAAATGGCAGCGGCAAAAAAGTGGCTATTTAAATACGAGACGACACAACGTGTTGGGGTAATCTCCGCCAAAACAAAGGACTGTCGCGCATTAAGGCCCCACAGAATTTGAAAGTAGAACTCTGTAGGATTTTCGACGAAATTTTCGGGGTAACATTATACCCGTACATTAGGGCTAAGTGATAGCGTCACATTTGTTGGATTAATTCATCATCCGAATTGCCGTGGCCAGACTGATGGCCCGGAACGCCCGGACCCCCAGGGGGGCCCCCACCCACCACTTTTCTCGGCGGCTGATTTACGTATGGAGTTTTAAATTGCTATTCGTATAATTTCTTCGGCGATTTCCGAGCTGTGTAGGTTTCTAGTATGTTATGTTACTTTCATTTTATTCGCTTGTTTAATTTAACGTGTAGAAATTTTTTTTATTGTAGTTAAATGATCTGATTATTCAACAAATTCTGAAACTTTGATGGAACGATATCAAACTTTAAAACGTTCTTAGAAAATACTTGCAGTTATTTCATTAAAAAATCCGTTTTCCAAATGACATAACTTTACACATATATAAATATATAACCCTAAATTTGTTTTAAGTTTCACAACTACGGAAAACGCAGTGAAACCAAAATCAGCGATTGTGGCTCAGTTGCGCGAGCGCCCATTGCCCTTTGCCCCCCGAATCACCCCCATTCGAGGGTGGCCCCCACAGGACACTGCGAGTGTAAGGATAAATGGGAGGGCTGGCTCTTCTGGTTAAGTGTAGATTTTCCGAATGCGGTGTTGATGATGGCTGACTAGTGCTTGCTTTCTGTACATCGATGTTTTATTTTCGTAATATTTATAATATTTTTGCGACGTAAATTTTGTTAATTAGCAAGAGCATAGGTACCTTTTAAAACCTGTATTGGTATCATTAAAATTAATATCACATCATAATACAACATTAGCGCCTTCTTAACTTTTAAGTAAAATCTCTAATAAGTATTCTAATACTTGAGTTGATAGTTATAAACAAATCTTTCTAATAATATAATTTATTATTTAACCGATTATTATAATTTCCTTGAAACGTTATACTTATCGGTAAAGGTCACATATTTTGTAAACAATTAAACAACTGAAATTTCGACTTAAAGAAATTTATAGCTTTGAGAAATTACGAAATTTCACTTAGAAGGTAAACATAGAGAATAATATAATAAAATAATATATGTAAGAAATGTTAAGCCTTAGTTTTTAACTAAAAAAACAAAATTACATATGGTTTCGTTTACGATCAGAAGTATTACTTAATGGGTCAATACTAGTTTTGTATTTACCGCTGGTCGAAATAGTAAAATACAATAAGCTTACTTCCTGTCGACATCGATAAAACCGCTGCCGCCCTACGCCTACAATTTCCGAGACCGTTGGACAGCAGTTGTAAACACTCGTGTAAAATTGTCCACCCTCCCCTCAGCCTTTTGTGTTACATATTTCTTTGTTATTTACCTCCGCCTACACCTGCATTGGGATTACTCATTTATATTTCGGGTTGCGGGTTACATTTTGTTCGTGTAACGTCCTAATTTGTTTGCAGCTCGTAGACGTTTCTAGAATCCCATATTCTATACAGGAGCGCGTCGAAAAATTCCAGTAGATTCTTATGACGTGATGTAAGTCATAGAGAAGTGCTTCTACTTTTCTCAAAAACTTATTGAAATAATTCAACATTTATGAAACATATGCTATCTAACTATGTCTTACTTAGTTAACCTTCAGAATACGTACTTACCCAAAAATATACATTGGAACCCGAATTGTGGAAACGTCAAGCGTGACAGTCGAACGTAATCAAAACTTCCCTTCAGTGGTAACATTGTCCCAGACGCCTACACGTCCTACTTTTCTCCAAAGACTATTATTTGAATGTCTTTCAACCCGTGAGAAGGGTCCAACACCCCAGCCTCCCCGACGCGTGTGCTACGCTGATAATGTAATTAAAACAACACCTTTATTCGGGACAGTCACATTTTGTAACAACTTTTAGTTTGATGTAGGTAAATTTCAGATTTACGCGTGAATAATTTTTTAGTTGTTTATGTGCTTGGTTTCTCGTTAACACATTTGTGATAACACAAGAGATATTAAAATTCACAGAAAATAATTTTTTAACTATGTAAATATGAACATAAGTGAAACTATTGCGTGTTTCTTGATATTATTAGCATAAAAACGTTTATAAGTTAAAAGCCAACCAAGCAGCTATTCCATTTATTCCCATAATTTAACCGCTTGAAAGCAATTCTATACACACATGCTCATAACTTTCTCTGAAGTAACACACACATTCACAACGAACTTGCTAGGGGTGAGTTGACCAATAGCATGCATTAACCCTTTACAAGGATTAGACCATTGTTTCAAATCTCCAAGTTAGTTCGTTTGAATTCGGAACGGCGGCCATTTTGTTCATTTAAAATGGACGCTACAATAGGCTACTATTGTTCACAGAGCTCGTGGCTGGACGAGTGTTGCCCATTGTTTTAATGTTTTCTAATTTTACATTTTTAATTTCACGTGTCACTTCAGATTTAGAATTCACTCTTTTGTCTATGGATTTGAAAACAAAAAAGTGAATTATTTTAAAATTGAAGCAAAGTTTTGAAATTATTGATGTACTCGTCGATAATATTGCATAATGCTATTTAAAAGTGTAAACAAGGCAAGTATTGTCTATACTTTTGTTTATAACAAATACTCATAGAGAAACAATTAGTTTTGTTAACGAATAGTACAACTATATGCTTAAGTGACAAGAATTCCGGTAGTTCTTGTGGTATTTTCTAAAATAAAATAATTTATTTCCCACCTACCAAACATGTAAATAATTTATTTATATTCCAAGCACCCATTTTTTACATTACGTTGCACACGTGGCGTGTATCAATGTAATTTCATTTTATGAACAGAATTATTTCCAAACCCGATCAGAGTTCGCGCCATTATAACAAATTAATACCAAAACCAGATTTTCAGGTTTCCATTGTCACCTTTCAAACTGTATTTTGGGGTCACACGACTGGTTCATTTCATATTGTAACCGGAGTAACGCGGTGGGCTTGTAAAAAAATATGCCCTTTTTGGGGCAATATTGTCTAATTTTCGGTAATAAAGTTTTGTCAACAGGAGGCGCTCGACCACTCATAGGGTCCGTTGACAAATTGTTACCAGTCGAAAATAATGACGGTGTTGATATTTGAGTTTAAGATACCATCTATCATTTTCCGGGGATCGATTATGAACTCGTTTCGGTTAGTTTTGTGTTTATCATAGCCTTTTAATAATCGTGTTAAATATTCATTTTTATTTTAGGGCCGTTTCTATTAGTTTTGTAAAGATTCCATTTGTAATTATTACATTGCCTCATATCTAACTTGTAATAGCTGCTGTAGTAATTCTAATTTGAAACAAAAAATATTAATATTTATTTACAAAGCACAATTAAATTGTAAAATATTTTATATCCTTTAAAACTAATGATAATTCCTATTTAAAATATTTTAAGTTTTATAATACCAATGTTATTTCTTATTTAAAACTCATGATAATTCCTAATTAAAATGTTTTAAGTTTTATAATACCAATGTTGTTTATTACTAGCCAGGAATTTTACGTGTAGGTGAATTGTTCATTAGCTGTAGTAGTTTTAGATCTAAAGAAATATAAGCGCAATTGGGTACATTGTAAATAATATTTCATTAGGATAAATATTATAAAGATCGAGCTCAGTGGCGATCAGTGATCAATGATCGAGCTCAGTGGCGTGCCATTGGATAGGCCTATAGCAAGTAGTAGACGGGAATAAGCTGATGATGATGATGATGAAATATTATATTTCTAGATACACGTTTACGAGGAGCATGATCGCATTTGTGGCGCTCGATCACCATGTTTATGGCGTAGATGGAAAAAGAACTAGGCTTTGAATGATTCAGGGGTGATTTAGTTTGTTATATGTTATTGATAAAATTTCGTGATTAATTGTCATTTTCGGATGCGGTTCTCCTCTCAAATTGAGAACAGTTAAAGCAATGAATGAGCCCTAAAACAACAGATCAGCACTGCTTTATATTACTAGAACACATAACAGTAAAACGAAATGTTTCATGTGTTACTGTTTGTCATGTTGTGGTCCGTAACATTCCAGAACGTTCTAAGTTTTCCATTTAAATGCTAAATGGAATCAGTATTTACATTAGTGCGTTACGATATTGACTCGGACGAACTTCCACCTGCGGCCCATGGCGCCTTTGTAGAGCTGTCAATCTATTTGTAACTATTGGGTCTAAATTACTGCAGACATGTTCACTGGGTACTAATCAAATGTACCTACATATGGTACAATAAAATGATAAGAATATATGGAGGTACGTAAAATATATAAGATTCGTTGATTTTCATACCGTGGGCTTAAGGGCACAATAATTCATAGGTACTCGTAGCTTGAGATAACATTGCATGCATCGAATCCAATTTCATTTATTTTCATTGTATATATTGTATGTATGTATGATGTAAATGTGTATATGTTGTAAAAGCATTATGAAGCCACAGAACCGAATAGTTGGTTATAAAAAAAGGTTTATGGTAATTTAACTTCATTGGATATCGATAGCCTAGTATAAAATATTACAAATTTAAATATCTATGAATTTTATACGTCATTTCATTTATTTATAATTTATTGTATTAACATAATATTTTCCTGTCTATTGGTTTATTCTACCATATTATATGATCTGTTGGATAAAATAACAAAATGAATTATAGCTGAATACATTTAGAAGTGGAGACGCGAATGTTCTACCGTAAAACGTCTCGTAGGCAGGAATTAGTATTAGCATACAAACGAGCACTGCCAGACTATTGGACGGCAGACCGCTAAATTCACATACACTTAGGACCTTATGTGTAGGAAGTATCAAGTCATAGCTGATAACCGAAATACTAATACTAATAATCAACTGTACCTGTATTACAATAGACTCACCAACTATTTATTCCATGGATCGTAAACTTAATTGATGAAACGTGAGAGTGTACTACACTCTTCTATCTACCTCTTCGGGAATTACAGGCGTAATGTTACGTTTTTAACTAAAAACCCAGCAAATTTTTTTGGTCATAAAAAGTGAAATGATATTTAAGTTTTCATCACATCGGCTTTTTCAGTTCCACTTCTGGACAAAGGCATTTCCCAAGATGTGCCAGAACACTCAATTCTCTGCCGATGTCATCCAGCTGCATTCTTAAAGTCATCGGTCTAACGGCTGTTTACGACTTAAATGTAGTTAACTTTTGGATATCACGAAGATTGCCCTTTCAGAATACATCTTTGTCTTCACCATTATTGCGTGTAGTTTGTCTTTTTTCTGTTAGACAACGGTCATCTTCAATCAAATCAAAAATTAATGACAATATTACGTGATTTGTGGCATTTCAATCTTCAGTACATAATTATCAGCATCATAAATTATAGCCTGGAATAATAAATATATATTATTCATTTTAATCACTGCGCGACATCCTTATTATGTATTTATTATTTTACACCGATTAAAAAAACATTCGCCCTTACATGTGACGTGCCTGAATTTCAGTCAGACCGCACATTGAGGCTTAAAACAGTGTAAACTTCAGGCGAGCGCATCAATAGCGCGAAGCACTCGTCGAATGCGGTGTAAATTACCAATTAGAAGGTATTTCACTGTGGTGCTAACAAAAAAAACCCAATCGTGATCAGTACCGCATGCTCTCAGTGTTCCGTATAAAAATAAATAATTATAGTAAAATGCAAAATGGTTTTGAAATTATTATTTTACTTCAAAAAGAAACGAAATTGGTATTAAGGGTTAGTTTATAACAGATACTATAAATTCGTGTTTTTATAACATTCGTGATTTACATATAGCGGAATTAAGTTTGAATGTCAAGTACTTTATGCATAGGTACTTGTATTCATAAAATTTTGCTGTAGGTACTTACCTACATCAACTGTCTTACCTTGTGACGACTTCTCTACAATCAACCCACGCATTTACTTATTTTCTATTTGTCGCACTAAATAGTTAGATATGTTATAACAAAAACTTAAAAAATATACATATAATTTGTGAACTGTATATACTCGTACGTGTATTAACCACTAAAAATACACATATGTGTATTAAAAAAACAGTATTACGCGATTTGTTTGCACGTTGGTGAGTTTTACTTTATTTTATTTTATTTAACCCAGACTATTATAAATAAACAAGATAAGCTTAGTAATAACGTTATGGTCCAAAATGAATCGATTGACAATAGTGATGTTAATAAGTTTGCTGTGAAAATGCGAATATTTTATTTATTTAAATTAAGTTAATTATACATCAGTTTTTGTCACATCGAACTGAGGTACCCTAAGCAAACTATCGCGCCCCGTGATATTGTGGCACCTTAATTAGCGCAATGCTGGCAACACCGAGTGGTCGGGGAATTGCCACTTTTCCCCGATTGTAACGGCTTCGACTTTTTTCCCGATTGTACCGTTCGTCACGTGGGGCTGATGTGCCAATTAAAGTGCTAGATGATTGCAATTGTGCACTGCCTTTTTGAAAAGCTTCTAAGGTCTTAATTAGGTGTCGTGGCTGCGGCGCCTTCACGGTGTAGAGTTCTAAAACATTACGTGTGGGTGTCCGGGCTGTTTTAGCTTTTTTTACTTTGGCTCATAATATGCCATGCTATATAAATTAGTGAAGAATAAAACAATACTATGAAATTTTAATACTATTATTAATGATTTAAATTCTTTCGGTGGCTTAACAGGTTTTTAGCCAACTTCTTCTATCATACAAAAAATGATGATTCATAAAGCTGACTTTTTTAACTTATTTAAAATTCTATATACAGTCAGTTTACTGCCAAGTCATGACGTCACGAATTTGCTTCAAAAGTAATGCTCTCCGGTGCCTAAAAGCACATAAAAATAAACACAAATAAAGCTTAACAATAATCGGCCACCATCGATTCCGTCCACTGTTCTGTCGTTCCGTCTCTCGGATAAACCATCTATGGTTTTAAGAAGCGAACGGCACTCAATCGAATCGGTTCATGCAACATCTTGCCAATTTTGAATTTTATATTTTGTATCAAATATTTACTTTTTCAGTTGTCCGATCGCTTTATCAAAAGCTAATATCGTTATAAATATTATGTAATACTAACAAATATAAGTCATAATTATTCGAATAACAATGATATTGTTATTGTTATATAGTATTCATTGATAAAAGTAGACAAAGCATTTTTTAAATTGTGTATGTGACTTCTTTATTATGTAGGACGAAAGATTTATTCTAAATATAGTAAACAATGTAAATGTTTATTTGTAACTATATAAAAATATTCAATTTCTAATGTAAGCAAATATTCAATTTTTAATGTGAAAATATTTTAATGTTGACTCCAGTATTTAACAACAAATGTATGTCAGTAGATTCTATTGAAATCTATCGAACATATTTTGTGTGCTAAAGTAAGTCTAAAGTCACAAGCTTTGAACCCCTATTCACAAACAGTGACGCGTTAATTGGTTAATATCAATAGATCACCGTACATTCGATAAAAATATTGACACGTGCTAGTATTAAAAACTCTAAACTATAACAAAATAGCTAAAATTATACTTTATCGTGTCGTCATATGAACTTTATTATTTAACAATCTTCACATATTCGCGGCTCGCTGTCGCATAACTCCATTCACGCCGAAGACTGAACGATGTCATTAAAAAGCTTTTAATTTTTGATGCTTTCCGTGTTCGGTGCTTCGATACGTGGCACTGAAATGAACGTAATATTATATACATAGAATTGTAGCAACATGTTAAAGTACATATAATAATGACAGTTCAAGTAAGATTTATCTTACATATTTTTAGATGTATGTATCGTCATCAGCCTATCATCTCAGTCTCGGTCTGGGCGTAGGCCTCCCTTAATGAGCGCCATCGCGGCCCGGTGTATATATGTGATCTATGTATAATTAGATCTGCATAATATAGTGGATTCCTTTCATATTAGTAGGTATGATTACCTGAAGAAGACAGCGGGCAGGTACTGGATTCGGTAGGCGCATGACCGGAAGCCGTGGCGCCGATTAGCTGAGGCCTATGTCCAACAACGGGTATCCAAAGATGGTGATAAATATAGTTTAAAGCAAGTCAAAAAAATAATCTAAAAACGAAAGTGAGATGAGGTTATAAAAAAATAAATTATAAAGTTTTCTTTCCACTGAATACCCTTCACACAATACACTGTTCTCGCTGAAGCCTCCGCAGCAGAAACAACAAAACAAGCATTAGAGTTGGCATTAGAAGTAGCCTAACAACGATACGTGCATCATTTTCCTTTGTACCCCGGACAATGCTAAGGGCCTTTTGTTAGGCAGCAAGTACGGAGCATGTGTGTTCACCGCACACGAATCAGCTCATTACTGTCTTTCCTGTGCGTCATTTCCTTCAGACATCTTGTTTGGAAACAACTATGGCTCGTTATTTCAATAATGCATAGAGGTTTCTTAGTTTTTCTCAATTCGTATTGAGATAAAGGCCTGTGAAACAATGGTCACGTAAAGTATTTTATTTTAAAATCTAGTTTCATTATTTGGTATTAATTTAAATTGTTATTAAGTTATAATTTGAATGTTATTTAACGATGTAGATATTATGTAAAATTAGATTTTATTGACTTGTCTGCTTCGCTGGTCGAATGGTAGCACGCGTGGCTAACGTTCATGACGTTATGGGTTCGATCCTTGGGTTGGTGATGGTTTGATTTTCTATCTTGAAATTTCTAGTAGTGGCTCGGAGTATGCATTTGTGCCCGGTGCATATGAATTGGCTCACCACCTATATCATTGTAGGACGTGAACGTAACTGTCGAAACATGGAAGTGTACTACATTCCTCAGGTTTGTGCTTGGGGGATTACAGGCTTGATGTTGCGTCTTAGCTATAGCACTACTTTGAGCGTGATGTTTTTTATTCCTTTCTGCAGCTAAATATAAACGAAGCGCATTAGCTCTGTAAGGACATAAATATGGTGTTCTCACTCGAACGAGAACACTCGGTGTTCTCTACCTACCCCATGAAGGATATGCCTAAATATGTAGGATCTAACTTGATGATATAATTAGTTAGTTATTTTGTTAAGTTGATCACACAAATGTACGGTTCGGAGCTACTAAATTTAAAGCATCGCATCGAATATTCCATGCGTTTCACAGCAGCTAATCTGCTAATGCTCGCGATTCTGAAAGGAGGACGGAGCGTCATGTCTCTGCTTTGCGCTCTCCACATCGCAGGCTAATTTACACTCCACAAAGGAACACGCTAATTAAAAAGTGAGTCGACACAAAGTGTCATAGCGTTGGAAGTCGGAATCCCGACAACGCGAGGTTATTTATTTGAAGCGAGCCAAGCTCGGATTGTGTTCGGTGGGTTGTTTGAGAGCGCTCTCTGTGGAGTAGTTTGTGACGTCCTTGAACTGTTTTTATATGATTTGTTGGGAAATTAATCTATCATTCACTAACCGGAAAGTGCGTAGTATAAAACGATACGAGCTTAGAATTATGGCAATGAACTTTGAAAATTTATGGTTAGAATATTCATACTTGTTTTTTAATTAATACGTGGGAATATTGACATGTTTCGGACAAAAACATTTTTATAAAACTTATTAAATTTTCGCTCAGACTAATAATTTTAATCGTGATTAGAAATTAATGTTTCCAAAAATTGTTACAATAATTAGTATTACAGAATTCCGCCAGATGTTGTGTGAGGTAGGCAGACAGCACCGAGTGCCAAATATGTTTATCCTTACATATATATTTCTTTTATTAGGTACCTACAAAAATTAATGTTAATAAAATATAATTATTACAAGTTATCTATATATATCCTCTCTTGTTAATGATGTTTCTATCATTAAGAAAACACTGTAGGTAGTACCTACTCGTATTTCAAAGGTATCTACATAACTGTTGTTACTTTTTACCCTGGATATGTGCAGATATTAAATTTATTCTATGTTGGTATTATTTTTTAATATTTTACTTTCTTATTTCATTGATTTTTTCGAAACATTGATGACTCATTGACCCAATGATTTTTCGAACTTTGAGCAAATACTGGAAATTTCTGCTAGACAAACTAAGTTCGAAAAATCTAATAGTACCCGACCCAGGAATAGAAACAAAGATTTCTGGATCAGCGGTCTATCTTGCAACAATTCAATCACCGACGCAATCAAATTTTTGGGGATATTGTGGCAAACTAAAAGTATAATTTGTTGCTATGTACATTGCCATACTTCTAGAAAAGTTCCTAAAGATTGTCAAAACTTCAAAAGTTCTATTTCTGCCCAAGATTAGAGGCTTAATTCACACTAAATTATAAAATGAATATTAAATCGTAACTTTTTGTTCACTGTGATCTAACAACACAATCACGTTAACGCATAAATTATTAGCATTTAGTATTTACCATATTTAGCGTAGCTCTATTGAATATTCCTCGAAAAAGCAACTTTAACGGTATCATAAGATTTCACAAATAATATTTACGTGAAGTTATTTTAATGAAAGCAACTGATGTCTGTTATATATCCGAGTATAATCAGTAAAAGGGTGGCAGCGCGAGGGTGTGAACAGGCGTATCAGTATCAAAGCTTTCCGCGTCACTGCCTCATTAGACTACCTACATGTTGATGTAAATATATGAATAAATCATTATTATAATGTATTTTGAAATATAAATAGATTATAATGTAGGTAGGTACTTGTATATGTAAACTTTGTCTCTTATTAACGTCTCTTTCTAACGAAATCAATATTTACGACTCTGCCTACGCCGAAAGCGGACTATCGCAATGATATAAAAAGAATAGTCAATATATAGTTAAGTGCTATTGTGATTATACCCGGAAATAAGTCGTTCTCGTGAAAGTTATTTAGTATGACATTTTTTAAATTTCATTCATGCGCTTGACCAAATTGTGACTTTATATACGAGTAAATTTGATTTTTCTTGTTGATATAAAACTTGTGACTTCGTGGTTTTTACGTTTAGACAGTTGTTATTTTATACATGCTCGTAAACAATCATTACCGAAACAACACAATCAATTATAATTACAATTTACTCTAAGTCCTGTAAAAATCCTATACATATTAAAGTCTTATTGAGATTGTGAAAGTTATGTACAAAGATAAGCGTCTAGAACTTATACAAATATGTACATACATGCATATACGAGTATATCTATTATTGACGGCGCTCGATGTTGATTAACTAAACAAATCCTTTTTGATGTGTCAACTCCTCAGAAGTGGAAGGTATATAGATATACATTTACATACATAGATAATAAACACTTATTTCTAAAGTTTAATATAAATATGATCCAGTTCTCTCAACTTTCACAGATAACAACTTTAATATTTCGAAACAGATAATATAAATTCCAGCACAGAAATTATAATGAAATGATTGATAGAGAAAGTAACCTTCATAGAGTTCCAAGCTTATGTTATATACGTAATTAAATACTTGAACTCTTTCCAAGTTCTTAAGAATATTACTGTGTGATGTCATAAAAATTCTCTGGAGAATTATGAAGATAGTGTAATGCATGTTAATGTATATATTTTGTCATAAAATTAAAAGTATATTTTAAAAAAACTGGCATAAGTCAACATTTACATATTTTTCAATGACGTGTTTTATTAAATGGGTTATTAAGAGAGTTTCTATTGAGAGGTACATACATAGACTATTTACTGTTGATCTAAAATGTACATATGTGTGTATGTCAACCAAAGACAGCGTATTTGCATAGTTCTGTAAACAATGTAACTTCATGAAATAAATATATTATTTGTTTAAAAATTATTAATTTTTTTTGTATAAAACTGTTTTAATTGAATAAATTTAATATAAGCCAAGATAAATAATAAATTTTAAGTTCCATGTTATACAGTGTATTTTCTCAAATTTTATAGTTAGAAATCGAGCATCCGTGATCCGACAGGAAAGGCTGTCAGACCTATTTTAAAGTAAATATCCAGTTTTAAGGTAGTTTTAATATGGTAACATATCGTTTATACCAATGTGTGTACCTTCCAAAATCTATCAATATATGAAATCACCTGTACATTCTTTTCCGGTTTTATTAACTTTGTAACGCCTTAAGGTTCGTTAAATACTACAGAATTTAAAAAAAACTATACTCTTAATGCCTATAACATTAATTAACAAAAGTCTTATTAAAAACTGGTTTATTAGTGAATTAAGATGAATGACGCAAATAATCTCCAATTGATTTTAAACAACCACGGAGTCTACCACTTCATTAGCAGAAACCAAAATGTAGCTTGGATTTACAACATCCTTTTGAAAATATTATTGCGTAAGTACGATTCATCAGCGTGCGTTACTCCGATCATTAAACGCACAAAGGATTTAAGCGGCAGCACCAGACTCCATTGAAATACAGCCTTTATGAAACTATGAAAACGTAATGACCATACGTCACATCGTAAAATACCTACCAAAACAATGGGAGCTCGCGACAGAAATTAATATATCATTATGTCAGACCCATGTACTGGCAACCCCCGGTGTGTCTGTCTCGCTCTAAGCCGTGTTATATGTTTTTCATCTCGCTCGCGTGCGGCAAAGTTTGCCATGAATACGCGAATCTCTCCCGTGATTGGGATTACTTAATCTTTGCTGAAACCGCTACAAACTTAAAATTCTAATGCTTTATGGCGCCTTTGGGTAGTTGTGTGATTTACGCGTAACAAACTTGAGGTTCGAAGTTGGGCCAGTCGAACTTATCGTATGATTAATGGTGTTAAATATTTATCGGTCAGTTCTTTGGTTATATGTTTTATACTTTTTAGGTGAAAAAAAGACGTACCTTCACGCCTGTAATCCCCGGAGAGTTGGACAGAGGCGTGTCTAGTTACATTATGATCAATTTAGATTAAAAGAAAGATTTTAGTTATTATTATATGGTCACGCCAGGTCTCTTACGAGACAGACAGAGATCACCGTGTTCCAAATATATATCCTTACAAACCAGAAGTACCCACTTTTGCATTCATTACTTTTTTCATGTACGCACTTCGGTTTCGTAGAGTTCTATCATTCACATCAGTCAGTATTTGACCTATTTGGTCACAATAGACGTCTTAAACTTCTTCGGCATTTGCGTCCATTAACATTCACATTGTATATCAGTTCAGTCATTCTACTACAAAGATAATAACCCTCATTAAATCGTACGTATAATCTCTAGCCAATGCGCTGTTTCAGGCATTAAAAAAACATTTAAAATATTGAAATATTTTTTTCTTAAATCTAATACAGATATTTTAGTATTTTCAGACATTCAAATAGCAATACTACTTTCATTAAACGATACTTTTAAAACCCTGCTGATAACGCAATAAGCCATACAAAATGCAGAGATAAAATAATCGTTACTTAAATATCATGAGTCGTTAGATTTATTACATCTGCCCTGTGTAAGTAGCATAGTTAGCGTATACCTACCAGAATATACCGTTATATAAATCTGAAACGTTCGAAATTTAAATTTAAAATAATTACTTAAGTACAATAAATTGAGGACTGGAGAGAAAGAAAAATATAAATACATTGAATAAATAATTGGGTACCTACTATACTTATGGCTTAACGTTTTATAATAATTCATGAATTTTTCGTTTTAATATAGGTAATACATACAAAATAATTAATGAAAATTTATTTTAATTATCTATATATGTGTATCTGTATTGTGTATTTGTTTGCGAATTATTGAGAGTTTTTCCATTATCTATTGTAGCTTTCCGGATATGGATGAACAAACTAAGTCGTTATTAAAATATATTAACAAAAACTAACAAGCAATTATTCAAACTTTCAGATAACAGCATGCGCTCAACTACGATAATTAGCGGATCTAATCCCCTACCCCTTGGCATATGGCGTGAAGCTACAGTTGCAAGTCATCTCCATGGGGTTATTCGAGAAGATCTTAATAGCTTGTTTGCAGTTTATCTCCTGCGTAATATTTTGAAACCTCTTTATTCTCATTATGGGTTATAGAGCTTAACGAATATCTGACAAAATTTAATAAAATAATGTATATAAATGTCACGCATACATATATATCATTATACATATGTAACGTCCAAACTTGGCGAAGTATTGGTGATGGTTTCTAAAGCCCGCCAGGAACTATATATTCACATTTTAAAGTAGGTACATATTTATATATTTTTAATCACATATTTTGACAGCTTCGTTGGTCGTGTTGGTTGCAAGTGCGACTGCCGATCGGGAGGTCCCGGGTTCGATTCCCGGGATATGTGCCCGATGAATGGCAATAGGCTCACCACCTATTCCATAGTGGGACGTAAATGTAACCGGTGAAACGTGGGAGTGTTCTGCATTCCT
>DWMG01000321.1:0-21125 GCA_018244855.1 Elbella merops
TTGCAGGTTATAAGAACTAAGGTTCTGAGAACAGTTTTCTATCAATAAGTCTTTAAATAGCTGCCGTTTTTAAATAGAATATACCTATATAACGATGAACAGAAGGTTGATCGATAAAATAATATAATAACACGCGTGCGATCATTTCTAACACACGAGTAGCACAGAACTGTTAACGTATACCTATTGTTAACAAGAGTGACATTTCCGTGTTCGGCTGTCACCGCGGCACTACTCGTTCTCTGTTCCATTGTAACCTATTTGTAACTGTAACCTACTGGGGAAATAATAAGCGCTTCCTCATTATACGCTTTGCGGCATTCAGCATTGAATTTATAACTATCCACTTAAATTAGTTAATGCTATTAAAGTATTTCCAGTAGCAAATTATTCGAATTCGGTCTTCATGAATCTTTAAGCTAAAAGTAGTTGTTTATTGAGACTTATTACCAACCATTACCTATTCAATGTACTAAGACTGTATTGATTTTATATGTTGAGTTGTGTCGACAAGACAAAGTAGTTAAAACTATTGATAAACTTAGTTACAACTAATAAAAAAACGACATAGTCAGACGATGTAGCACCCAATATTAACAAAAAGATTCGTAGGAAGATAAATGAAGAATAGAATGCTAGAACTCTGAAATAATAAATAATAGGTATTCCTAAACAAAAGCGCATGAACTAAAATACAAAACAAGCATTTAATAAAAACGACAATAATGTATTTGCACGTTCTGATTGGTCCTAACCCATCAACAAAAGTTAACACAGATAAGAGTTTATGTTTATACATGCACGAAGCAACAAAAACAGAACGGTAAATCCGATGCAACGTTGCAGGAAAACTCCGAGAGACCGAGGGATAGTAAACGCCACAATGCACCAAACCGCGACAGATTGGTGGATCACGACCCGCGCACGATGTACGAGTACGTACACTTACGTACGACTTCCTGATAACTTTGTGTCAGAGATTCTTAGAAAACATCAGGCAACAGACAAAAGATCAGTTTTTTCATCATCACCAACGTTGACTGTGAAGAATGCCAATAGGATTTACCTAGATTTTAAGTGTTAAAAGATAGAATGAGTAAACAAATAAATGAAAGATACCATTGCAGAACTTCAGCCACAAGTATCTGCGCAGCAAGTATGTCGCCTTCAATGTTGTGGTTCGGTCAGAATTATTATTCAGTAGCATATGATATATAGTAACTGGCTATAGGTTGTCTTATATGAAACTGCAGACTGCAGCCAATGAGCTATTGCTCATACCTTGCTCTTCAACTATTTTTATACTATACGCGTTAAGGAACATAGAATTTTTGCAGTGTCAAGTGTCGATAATTCAAGCGTGCAGATATCATGTGATAGGTACATTGTTGATAAACAGAAATGAAACGAGGGTTTACTTAGCCATATCTTACAAAAATAAAGATATACCGACGGTTCATTTAGCGGATTTAGTCAATAAGCTATTACACTAGAAATACTGTAATAGCCAATTGGCTAAGACCAGTAAAAACTGGTCAGAAATCTACCTTAAGTTCGTATATAGATAACTTATAACTAGAGTTAACAATGAAAGCACAAATTAACCAAAAGATGAATCGACATACGATGCAATAAACCACAACAGATGAGCCTTTAGTACTTTTAACTAACATCCAACCTTATTATCAGGAATGCTTTGTTATGTAGAACCTACATGTATTTCACGCTTAATATCAAAAAGCTCTTAATATTTATTAAAGCGAATTGTTTGAACTGAACGAACGCAACAAACCGAACCAACATCTCAAACTTAGCGACAAGCTTCCTTTGATAATAATTTGTAGGTTTATTACTATTGATAATGTCTCCTGAATAGGAGATTCAAGTGGGTGCTTAATGCTATATAAGTGGATTATAACCTTAACATAAAAAAAATCATATCCCCTTAAATATTCCTAAACAAAATTCAATAATAATTTTCATTACATAAAAATTAATACGTAATGAAAAGTATTATTACAGTGTTCATTAAATTCCTTCAGAACAGTAAAATAATACATCTGAAATACCTCAGTATCAGAAATACAATAATAATGAATGAATTTACTTTGTTCCTTCAACGGAGCACATTAATAACGTTTAACGTACATTTTACCGCTTATTTCAAGATACAGCCTGTTTACATTGCTCGGAGAGAACGCTCGACATGAAATGATAGAAAATAAAGCCGCTCCGTTTGATATTTGATTACCATTATAACAGTAAAACAGTCTAGAATTATGACTACTTTAAATATGCACACTCATAACTTATACGAAAGTCGAATGTAAATAAATACTTAGACATAAGTCTACGAGATCGTAAACAACAAATGTATGGAATAGTGATTGCAAATCAAAGTAGAACTTTTACATTACGCGTCGCTTACAAACTCGTAAGGCCCTTTGTACTTGAAACTTCTTCCGGGCAGAAGTGAACAACCTCATCGAACTGTATACGCTCGTCTGATTATTGTTTATGAAACAAACTTTGTTCTTCTCCTAATTCAGTAAAGGAAAAGTTTGCTGTAACCGAATAATATCCACAGATATGTATATTTTGAACACTAATTTATTAACAGCTTTCGAATTATATAAATCATGGAAAATGATATAAACACTACACACGCAAACAGCGATCCCTTATTATGTATAGTCATCTATTATTGAGCATTGCTCGTTTTTTAAATATCCCCAAGTTAAAAGTCTCTATCCTATGCATTGTTATGTTTTTTTTAACCCATTACAATTCCACTGTTGGAACACGGGTCTCCTCTCACATTGAGAGGGTTAAGGCCATAGTCTGCCACGCTGACCAAGTGCGGGTTGGTTATGTGTTGGTAACATACAATTAAATACTCGGAAATTGAATTTCAAGTGATCTGACAGTAATATATTGACCTATATAATAACGTGTTGTATGGTGGTGACCACCAGTATATCAACGGACCATACACTGACTATATGGTTCACATGGTCAAGAATAATACCGCTCTACGAAGTTATTGCATCGACCGGCGACTACCGTGTTTCCGTTTTATTCAATCCGTTTATAATGTTCATTACATAAACAGTTGGTGAGAGATGACACTGTACTATTGACGTTGAGCAGACGGTACTACATCTAACTTGAAAACTGGAGCAGGTCATACAGAACCATGGGTCATACTAATTTGTAATTCCTTTATCATTCATACGTGCTATGCCGTATGAAACGGAACATAGCAAATACCTTAGTGCATGGGCGTACCCGGGGGGAGGGGAAAGGGGGAGCAGATGCCCCGTATCGTATACCTCTCTTCTATCTACTGTTGTCGATTATAATTCCTATTTTGCATTACAATATAATATGCATTAAGTTTTAATTTTCCCTTATAAATAACACAGACTTAATGTTTAGTGTAGGTTTCTTCGTGTAGTGTGTACCTCTCTTCTATCTACTGTTGTCGATTATAATTCCTATTTTGCATTACAATATAATATGCATTAAGACTTAATGTTTAGTGTAGGTTTCTTCGTGTAGTGTGTAAGGCAAACATGCGCGCTGAACCCGTCTTTAAAAAAAATCTGATTTACCCCCTCCCCCCCTAGTCCAGAACCTGGGTACGCACATGCCTTAGTGTACTCTGCTTTAGCTTAATATAACTCAGAAGCATATATTTGGTGTGAAATGAGACATTTCCGTTGCCGTATTATGGTATCCATAACAACATCTATTAATCGTCCTTATTTCTCCAATAATCATTATTTATTCTTGTCTTCGAAGGCGTCACGCTGAAGGTAACATTTTATTCTGAACGACAATTATTACACGGGTGACATACCTTACTGTAGACATCCGCAGTATTGATTATATTTTTTTGTTCAAATGATCGTAGTCTCGTTATTACAACTTAACACAACAATATAGTCGATGTTGCAAGCACGACTTCTGATCGAAAGGACTGGGTTCGATGGCCGGATCAGGTGCTATTCGATTTTTCAACCTTACAATTTCTAATAGTAGTTCAGTGTCTGGATTTATACATTTTATTTGGCAATGGGCTCGCTCACTCGCCCTTCCATGGTGGAATATGTAGAACATAACGTGAATCGTGAGAGTGTATTACATTCCTCTATCTACCTCTTCGAGGAATACAGGCGTAAAGGTAACAAATCGCAATAATATCCCCAATGTACTATTTATTTATTACATAAGTACTGTTATTTAAATGAATTGATATTTTGTCGCAGTGAACCGCATTAATAGATTTCACATTTCAGAATACATACATTTTGACATTTCATTTGACCAATGCCTTATTCGAAGGCACTTAACTTTTTTATCCTCCATAATAGGAATTATGAGAGTGCCGGGCGACCACTTCGCGCTTGGTTATGTCCATCGGGGTTAATAAATTTAATGTAACTCTGGAATTTGATGTAAAATGTAGTTAACTTCATGACGGATTTGGATTGCCAATCCGTATTAATGACCATCCATTCTCTAGGACTAGTGTGAATTACGGTATTGAATTAGATCTACCATCTCTATCACCTATTCTATATCATTTTGCGTGATGCAGGAAGTCTTTAAGTGACCTCTATATGCATATGTTGTCTGCAGAAACACCACAGCTTATGTGTCGCTCGAATAACCAATACTGAGCGACTATGAGCAGGATCTGTTGTGTATTTAAAGTTCTCAACGGTCTTACAGCATACTATAATCCTTTTAATAGTTTGCTTTGCTATTAATAGTAGACTTTTTAATAGGAATTTAGTTTCTTTAATTTTTTAATTACTTTAAGTTTCTGTTATGCTTTTAAACGTCGCAATCTAAAAGTTCCACATTTTTATGTATAAGCGAATTATATTTTAACAGAAATTCAACATGCAAGCTCAATATTTTAGCAACGGGTGGTCAATCGGGGTTCACAAACAAGCAAGTGCGGTAAGTGGAGGGTTTTTACATGAAAACTGTATAGGCCGGTTGTCGATCGCCTGGTAATTGAAAACAAACAGCGAGTCAGATCAGCGATGACACTTTCCTCGTTGCTCCTCTCCTGTCAGAACCAGGTCAAGTGGTCCCCGAACCTCTTACCAACAGTGAAACATCATGCCAGGTTCTTTAAAGTCCTTACAATCCTCATGTCTATATTTCTTTAGGTTATACACAACGGCCGGTCTCGGAGAATTGTGACTGCCCCAACATCTACTATCTAACCTTTTTGGTCAAAATAGACGAGCCTTTGCCAACAGTGGAACGATAGAAAAGATTCATGATGAAAAACAGTTTCCGAGCCTTAGTTAGAATGCCTTTTGTACTAATACAACAAGTAATGATACTTTTTAGACTTCAAAAACAATCTATTTTTTCTCGCTGTGGAATGAGTATTTAAAGATTTTTAATTTGTATCTATTGTACTGAAATTGAGAGCAACTAGAAATGACTATAGCGTTTTGTGCGCTTTGATTGTGCGTTTTGTGTAACTTTGATTGTTGTAGCTGCGTTTGATTGCATTGTACTTGCGAACAATTATTTAAACATTACTAACTTCATGAACAGTAAAAAGATTTTAATCGAATTAAACATTTTCGTATAACATTATGTTTGCTCTATTTTTTGCGTATATAAAGTAAAAAGTACCACGAAACATACAAAATTAAAAAAAATACATTAAATTAAAACTTGCTGATGACGAGCCAACCTTTCCCGAAAATCCCAAGCGCCCACAACCTAATATTAATTTCGCCTGAAAATGACAGACAGCTGATATTTATACTTTGGTTTTTATTGTATTAAGTAATGATATCCGTGCCAATTTACACAGGCAGAAATAAAGTAAGAGGTAAGTAAACACAAAAATATGGCTTGCGATGAGTTCAGCCGTCCTCTTTGTTCTTCTAATCTCGACTTTCCTTTCAGATAGCGTTCAGTCAGCTCTTAAATTAAGAATTTATTTCAAAACTTCATACTTTCCGCTTGCCTTTGTGTTGCATCACAATGAAAATTATTATCAATTGGAAAACTTTGTGTTGCCCACAACTTCAGTAAATCCATGCTTTTTATTTGCCCGTCTCAAAACTTTCATAATACTGGAATACCTAAGAGCACATAAATAGAATTATTTCATAACTATTTGAAATGTTAATTTTTAGATACCTAACTATCAAAACATTTTGTATAAGAGTTTATAATATTTAATATTGATTTATACATATAAGTACAGCTAAGCCTGCAACACCCAGCAAGTCCTACTGTACGGTAATGGATTAGTCGGAAACCTAAATGTAACACAGCTGGTAGCTTGTTCGTAAGGATTTTGAAACTTGAAATGAAATCTAGCAGTGATGTTCATATGAGCGGGTGATTACAGTATATCTACGAGTATCATAAACGATGGTTAATACTTAGATAATAGCATTTGCCTAAATTTACATAAAATTCATAAATTGCACTTCTGTCAATTTTCAATTGGATATAAATTTATAATAATAAACTAAAATAAAAAAAAACGTAAAATGACGCTGTAGTCCCCGAAGGGGTAGGCAGAGGAATGTAGTGCGTTTCTACGTTTCACCAGTTACCTTTACGTCTCATGGAATAAGTGATGAGCTATTGCCATACACCGGGTACAGATAAAGACTGCGAGTCACTATTAAAAATTCACAATTAGAATCCAACAGTACCCGACCCGGGATTTGAACCCAGGATCTCCTGATCAGCAGTCGTGCTTGCAACTACATCAGTAACGAGGCATTCCAATTAATCAAAATAGTTATTTGTATTTGAAGTTAATTAAATCACGAAGTATGATGGTAAATACCTTCATTCAGCCACCTTTCTAACAACGACATACATACATAATATGTATTTTATGTGCACGCAAACAATACATAAAGTATGCCCCAACACACGTAACATTAACAACAGCTTTTTCATGGCTATGGACTGTACGATGGTTATACGTAACTTATCTTTTGGCTGTACGTAAATTATCTTTTGAAAAACCCCAGAAAACCTTCCTGACGATATACTTGATCGTTAAGACGAGGGATTAATCAATTGATCATTAAAATGACCTAGCGAGATTTGGAGTGCAATGTGGCAGGTCGCGATGTTCTTCTGAAACTATAGTTACGAGTAGATACAACGAATAGATGATTACATCAATTCATTGCCAAAGAATGTCGACATAAAATGAGAGCTATAATTATCAATGAAGTTTGAAACCTCAGCATAATTTACATTATGTGCGGTGCAAAGCTTCCTCTTGGCCCCGCTGCGCGGCTTATAATCTAGTTACGAGAGCTAATTTTTCATGAATTGCATGTTAAACTTAAAAATTCGCCTAATTGTCTCCAGCATTTAGCAGCAGCTTTGAGGTTAACTTAAAGGTGCAAACCGTTTGTCAACATCTGTTGCGAGAGCGCTGCGGTGAAAGATACATTCCTAAAGCGAAACTAAATGGAGTGTTTGGATCGCTTATAATACTATACTAAATTCAAAACGGGAATGTTTCCTATCGATGTCTCAAAACATGTTTTATTTTTCCATCTTTCGATAAAATCACACACTTAAATTTGTCAACTGCTTCAATTTTAAAAAGCAGTTTTCAACAAACGTTTGTGCAAATAATGATAATACCTTGGGATTCCTTACAATAATATTTTCTCCATTTTCATAATGATCTATCGGTACATATTGACCTAGGAACTTCCGTACTATAAAGCGTAATTCTCGTAAACCTTCATTTGTTTTACAGAGTTGCAAAAAGTAGCTGTCTTAACAATTGACAACTAAAAATCCCTTGCGAATTCATATAAAAGTTGTTGTTGGGCACCACTCAGCATTATTATCATTAAGTTATAAAACTTTTGAGCTTTATTGTATTCGTATTGTATTCATACAATCGGGCTACTAATCATCTTCAATATTTTTAGTAAAGACATCTGACTCAAGTTGGCTAACTATTTGAATGCCTTTGTGAACTGCGAACTATTATACTGATGGTAAATCTCTATTGTTCCCTTGCGGTCACAACAACCCGTATACTGAGCAAGTTAATTAGGGTCAAAGTGAAAACTACTGTAAAATGGCCGCTTAACTCGAATATAACTCCGTATTTCCATTATTAATCACTACAGTGCTATCAGGCCTCTTCCCTTGATTCATGGCATCACGCTACGCCATTTTACTTTCATCATAATTATTTCTGCCACATACAAATAGGCACATGTTATCAAGTCTGCTTATGAACATGCTGATTTTTGTGGAAACTTTTCAGAAGAATATAATAGCAGAAGTTATGCAATAATGGTCCAAAACTACAAAAAAGCGAACCAGTAACCTACTGTATCTTCATTGACAGAGTTACCTAAATCTATCGGCGTTATTGATTCTTAGGTCATAGTATTTTTAAAAGAAAATCATAAAACGACATAAAGGAATTTTATTTTAAAAAATCAATCACATAAATAGTAGATTTTCTATATATCAGTTAGCACTATGCGACATAAGATAAATTTCAAAGTTAAAAATCCAATGTAACATTTGAAGTTCGTTATAAATTGAGATTTACACATAATTCCAGTAATATTTCGTAATAAAGAGGTTTTTTTTCATGCATTTTTTATTGATTTACGACGCTCATAATAGGTACCTATATATAATCATTATATGTTAAATTTCTTCAGCAAAAGTTAAAATGAAAATGACATACCCTTAAATACTTTTACAAAATAATACTGCCTAATTACAAAACGTGCCAAGTCTAGATCTCCATAATAACACAATGATTTCACAAACCATTATTAAAATCGAATGAAACCTCGCCTCACTTGGTATTCCGCAAAACGAACAAGGAATATCATCGCTTTGCTCTGTCAAACTCTAATTTTCAAAGTAATTAACCTACTTACCCCTCTTTTATTCTGATTATTTTTTCTTCTGAGCCTATTGCCAACTCTTTTGTCCGCATTGTCTAGTGTCATCGAAAGAATATTATTATTGCAAATTGGCAAAATCAAAAACCTGATTGCAATTGTGTGCTTTTCAGTGACTGTAAAAGCTTTTTGAAAGTACTAGTTTATGACTTAGAAATGTTTTACTCTTGAATGGTTTATGTTTATTACCTATAGACCCATTCGTCACATTAGTCACCAAAACGGTCTGCCGAGCAAAGGGTTCGGTTCCCAGCCGGATAGAATGATGAATTGAGATAACTGTTTCGGGTCCGTATGATTGTCCTAGTATATGTTTTTGTTAACATAAACTGTTATAGGAAATGTCAATGTCAAGTTAATAAAATAAACAACCAAATTTGAAGATTTCCACTAGTTTTAAAATAATACGTAACTAGCATGTAACTTCGTAACAATTGCTGTTTTCGAGCCAATATAAAAGAACATTGCATTGAATATCATTGTTCCAGAACGATCTCAAAATTCAGCCGTTACAGATACACTATTCTTAATCGAATATAAGTGAAAGTTAGTTATAAGTGTTGCCATAAATGTCATGCCCCTTTTCTCATTAATATTAACGACTGCTTTTTGACGATCTAGATGTACATAATGAAAGTGAACGATATAGATACTAAAAACGAACTGAAAATTGGAATACGAAATGTAAAATTATTATACGCTATTCTTTTAGCAGCTTAACAAAATATATCAAACGATCAAGAATGTGAATGACCCCATATTTCATAATCCGAAACCGTTAATTTTGACATTTCTAGAAATTATACATACCTATACCTAATATCCATGATACCAGCACTGTAACATTCGGTATAACATAAAGTTTATTAATTTAAATGGACATTACCAACCGCGAAGTGGTCTCGCAGCCATTTCCAACTGAAAAAGTTTAATGGCTTGGAATAAAAGAACGCTAATAGAAAATTTCTCAATCTTCATTTTGTCGACTTATTCCAATCGGTGGATTTAAATATGTAATAAAAATATTTTCCCACCTGTATATTTCCGGAGAACTCAGAATTTTACACCGAATGTTTATTTATATTCCGCGTATCCTTCGTATATTTCCGCTAAAAATTTATAATATTTTTGTATCGTACGTCATCACCCGAGTAGGTGATAGCTTTAAACATCGCCCTGGGGTTGACCGAAGTCATAATGATTACGGGGAGGCTAAGGCCATGTCACGTCACGAACCTTGGCCTGCTAATAGTCTTCATAATTTCCACCTTAAATATGTTAATCGATGTTTGCGATGATGGGGAAGAAGATCACATGTTTGCACCCAGTGGCACTAGGAACATTCAAAGGGAACCATTATCGACAAAGGAATTTGATTCTTAGGGTAACAGCAAACATGGGAAAGGTTTTAACACAAACAAGATGAAAATAAATGGGAAAAAACTGAATATTATTATTCTTAAATATTAAATTTCTATACACAAATAATTAGGTATAAGTATAAATAAACAAACAGGTACTGATACAGGACTAGAATATTATTTATAGCTGGTTTGTATATTACAAGTTCCTTACAGCAAAATAATTTCCGTATTCATTACTATCCTTGAATACTAAGTTTAATCTTCCGACGTGTTTGTGGCTTCTCCTTCGAAATTAAAAAATTCTAAGTTAAAATCTGTAACTTCTAACCAGTGATTGCTTAATGGTTTAGACTTTGGAGAGAAAGTTTTGGATCTTTCAACTAATTTATAACGTTGAATGAAAATATTATGAGGAAAATCATGCCCTATAAAATTTTCCAGAAGGTTCTGTGAGACGTATTTATCTGCCAAGTATACCTACTACGTTTCTTAACCCTTTACGCCCTGAGAGGAGACAATAAAAGGGTCGATGAAGATGTTAGTAATGCGTCGGAATGAACAATATCTTCCTTATAACGTACAACGATTGGATAATATATTCCTTATAAACATATACACATAAACGTTATGCACATCAATAAACGTTGAAATAACAGATATCTATCAAATTGTTTGTTACTCTCAGACATACTCAGATATACCTACTACTACGCTGCCAAAATAAAAGTTTTCTTTCACTTTTCCCTGAAGTACCTATTTAACACGGCTGTATTGAGCATTGCTTAAATTGTAACATTTATTGATTTTTGCTGTATTCCATTTTGTGAAACAGAAACTCTGTTCATTCACGCGTGCGTTGCGCCCGGCGCCGTTCGATGTTGAATACAGCGATTCTATAAAGCAACGTTAACTTGCCAAATGCAATTGGATGCCGAGAATTAAACTTAATGTAACAACATATTCAAATCCTAAATTTATCGCTGTTATTGACAAAAATTAATTACGGAGAGAATTCCCACAATACCAAACGCGGTTGTGCCCTTAAACCAGAACTAAGTATTTCTAATCAAACGGAGTGCTGTTAGGCAAAAAGCACATTAGACACTCCAGTGGTGAGGCAATACGAGTAGATCAACGTATGAAAGAATGCTACAAAGGTTTACAGCTCCTGTTGGTTTGTTTCTAGGTACCTAAGTCAGTGCTTATCTTAAACTGTAATGTACGAACGTTCGGTATTAGTATTTATTAAATATATGGTTCTGGTATATAAAACAATTGCTGACAGTTAGAAACTTCAAAGTTCAGGAGTTCATTTAACTATTTCTTACCAAGAACATATTTTGAAAACCTAGCATAATCAAAATATTTAATGCCGAAAATGAATATTGAATCAGCGTAATTTTTCACTTTGTCTTAGGCGTCAGGGAATTAAATAATAATGCTTTCATATACATTAAATTAGACGTCACAGTTGCGAGTAACAACGAAATTAAAAGCGTACGATCCTCCACACTCATCAGCCTCAGAACATTTCGGTTTACATTAAATAGCCTTTCATTTCAACACACATTTCCACTGAAAATATAAATAAAACATACACGTAGAAATGGACGTAGGTATGTTAAAAGGGTTGTTGGTATTCTGCCTTCTGTAATTAGCATACCGCTGGTTAAAACCTTTTCTTTTCGATTTGAAAGGGATGAGTGTGATTAATTCCACGTACCTTTTGCAAAGTTCGTTAAGGTCACACTTTACGGAAAATTGTTAATTTCCATACTTTCAATTTACTTGGGACTCGAAATATAAACGTTGGTAATTAGAGATCCTGTCGACCCCAAGAACGAACCCATAACATCCAAAATTATGCATAAAAAACATCTAAATTTTACTTTAATACCCATTTCTTGTTTATTCTAAGAAGTCTACGTCAATATTATATAAGGAAAGTCTCTAAACGTACATATTACTGATTTTCTAAAGATAGCAGTCGTGAGTAATTATTTAAAGGCTGTTCAATAAAAAGTCAAAAGTAGGTACATCTACATAATCGTCAGGCGACGTCCTAATTGGCCTTCGCTGGCACAAACAAACGATGTACTTCATCACACGATGAAAATACTCGTGCGATGGTAAAATATATCGTGTCCTAATTAACAATCATTCGTACACACATACGAAGCGAATTGATCGGGCGATGTTGTCGCAGTATTTTTATAATGACTCTCAACAAGGATACGTAGTCTTTACTGTTTGGTAATATTTCATTAATTGTAATATTATCACCAAATCCATGCGACGTAAACACAACTGTTGAAACGTGGGAGTGTACTACAGTCCTCTGCCTATCCCTTCGGGGACTATAGGGATAATATTACTTTTTTTTATTTACTGTGAATAACATTTATTCATATAACATAACTGGAGTAACGTGAGAATGTACCACACTCGTCTGCTTAGCCCATCGCAAAAATTAACGGGCGTGATGTTATATAATTAGCATTGAAAATTAAATTGAATTTCAATATTAATATATACGAGTATATTTTTTATAGCACGAGTGCTTTTTTAAAATAACTTACTAATTCTTTATTACAGTTCAGTTAACTTTTAAGTGGACAAACAACAAAAAATTAACATCTTTACTAACTCGTGTAATTTATTGATTTAAATACCTACTCGATTATTGTACGTTTTTACATTTTTGGTATATTTCTTTTCTTTGAGGGCCCAGGTTTTAGATCTACATTTTTCTTATACAATAATCCCATTTCTTCACGTGTTAATTTTAACCTGCTTTAATTATATCTTCGCAAAAATTCAAACGTATCAAATATTTCAAAGAACGTAACGAAAACAGGGGCGTTATTAGGTACGAACGATGTTGAGGTAAAACTTTGGAAAATTTCATGCCTTACGAGTGAAGAGGTTAAAGACGATGACGAACTCGTTATATTTGCTGTCGACTTAGGCAAAATAAAGCACTTGATTCCGTGTTGACACGAGGAGAGCAGACGCGGGACGCGCGGAGAGCGAAGGCGATAACGCAACTCGAATTGTTTGCTTTCAATTAACCGTCGGTCAACAACCGGGCTATAAACTTTTCATGAAACAATTCTGCTGGACTTAATGCACTCACCCACTTGTTTGCTCGCATAACGCCGATAAACTACACGCTGCTGTAACACGTCGCTTGCATGTTAATGCTCTATTAAAACCGAAATCACTTATTATGTACTCGATAGTAAATGCAGACGAAAAAGTGTGTGTTTATGATATTAATTGGTTATTTATAATCGTGCTTGCTTACACGTTATTATATGAAAGTTCTAGTCGAATAAAAAATTATTTAACCCTTAGAGAGCTGTACAAAAAAAATTTTTTTTTCTAGTGTAGCACAGAGTGCCCAGCATCGGTTACGTTGATTTTTTCTCGAAATGCCTTAGAGAACATCTATCAAAATATCCTATGAAAATATGGAATTGTGTATCTTACATCTCTTTATAGACCTGTCGAATAAGCTAAAACGCCGATAGATAATTTCTGTTTTTAGTCTTCATTTTAAAGGAATTTCGATTTAGAAATCAAACTAAAAGATTAGTTTGATTTCTAAATCGCTTATATTATTATGGGTACCCGTAGCACTATATATCGATTGATAGAAAAATACAATATTTTGAGAAATTATTCTTTATTACATGAATGTTAATGGTTACGTAAGGTACAAATTTTAATGCCTTGTAACGTAACAATGACAATAGTTTTAAGACTACCATTACACGTAAATGTAGACAATATATTATGTAACTACTAAACACTTATATATAAATGTAGTAGTTTCGGTCACCACATCTAACTATCGTAAAATTAACCTTAATTAAATGTCAATGTCATATCTTACCGGGTGCCCCATTGTAAGTAAATCGAGATTTATTCTACTCACCACGCATTTTCATTATCTAAAGGGATCTTTTAAGAAGCGAAGGAAATTGGCAGATAGAAAGATATTGATAATGCAAAGGCAGCACAATCAGATTTTCATTGCAAACCCGCGCCGTCCCACCCAGCCGCCCCCTAGTGGTAGAAATGAATACTTATTGCGAAAATGAAGGCGAAAGACGATTAATGAACGCCGCCCTCGATAAAACGATCCGCCGCGACTTAATTCCCTCTGAAAATATTCAATAAAACCTCAAAGAGTGTCAAAGTATAATCAACTAAAGCTCGGTAAAAGCTCAGGGAAATGATTTATATTTGGGGACAATGTACTGGTAGTAATTAAAAAAAATGATATAAAAGTAGCAGAAATTATAATATAAAAATAATTATAATCATCCCCATTTATTTCCGTACAGCAGCGCTACCGCTTTAGGCTCTATTTTAATTAACAAACACATTCTAATATCTTGTCGATCAAAGTAGCTGTTCCTTTGTTCTTTGTTATTTGTTCAGCCGTTCCATTTTTAGTATTATATTTTTCCTTTCTTTCTTCCGGGCGACCACAAGTTTGAAATTGTCATCGTAATATATCATACCAATTAAAATTTTTGTGTACTTTGACGTTATCATAATACTTTATATTATTTAACAATTGAGGTATTTTTGTAATTAAAAATGTTAAAATTGCACTGCCTGTTCTTAATTATAGAATGACACTTAGTGTGCAAACATTATTTGGCTATAATAATTATGATACATACGTATAGTTTTGATCAGCCACCAAAATTATTAAACAAACCTGCTTCGTTTAGTCGGTTGTTGGTCTATTGGTAAAAGCCTTTTTCATATAGAGAATCAGACAATTGTATATTGTGGTTGTGATGCGGACGTGAGATATGCTTATTAAATTGACATTCTGGCTATTTTAATCCGACGACAGCAACCGCAATTGAGTGAGGTATTTTCTGCCAAAATTGAAATACGATATATTTTCATTCTATTAAATCGGCATATCGTTTAACGAATGGCATACTGGTTTGGAATAAGCATTTAAATTTATTTAAAAGCTTAGTTCAAAAGCAAGCTTAAAGCTATTATATCTCTACAATTGAATTCTCACCCAACTCATTATGTAACTATATAAGACATTAGCTGCATAGTACCGCGGTTAATAATAATACGAGCAATTAAAACGCATATTAATGTGGAATTTACATATCTTTTAATGCCTTGACAACACAAATGTTATATAACAACTGATTCTGCAACCTGGACCATCCTTGTGCAATTAAATATTCAATAGTATCCAAGGAACTTCTTAAATCCACATTATATGAAATTAATTTAGTGTGCGTTTTCAAAAATAAACTCAAGTACGATTGGGCTAATTCGAAGTCTTTGTTACTACGCAACATAACTTCTAACATGGAAACGAACTTCTTCATAACGTCGATAGATCCTCCTGCGTCAGGTGATAAACTTGTGACCTCTGCCTCAATCGAGGACGGAGACAACATTTTCAGTTTTTCTATACAAGTATCAAAACTCTCCTCAGTATCACACTCAAGTAATTTTTTTGCAAACACTGTTAATGTGGAGAGTGTCCCAGGAATTAGTAGTTTGGTAGTTCCGTCATTAGTTTTGTCTTTTTCTAAATCAAATTCCATGTCTAGGCTCGGAATGGTTGGAATAAAGAACGGTGCTGATTTCGGAGCAGTAATGGGTTCTTTTGGTTTGTTCCGCCTCTTGACAATGTCGAGATTCAACAGATTTAACCATCTCGATGTTGGTTGTCCGGAAAGTGTGATAAGTTCTCTGCTTATTTGTTCGGGAGATTTGTATTCTGGCTCGCCTAAGTCAATTATTCCTATATCATCTATGTCTGGTTTCTCCACCAAAGTGCTCGGTAATTCTGTAAGAGAAGTTGTTAATGTTATAAAACTAACATATATTGAAGGAGTATCATTCAATTTTGCGAAAAGCTCTTTGTGATTAATAATATCAATTTTCAACAGCTTACTTAATTTGGGTATATCCACAGCACTTCTGTCAATTGGTTTAAGAAATACTTTCTCATACAGTAATTTGTTGGCCCAAAGAAAAACGCCAATTTCACCGACATGTGTTGTCGCTAGAAAATCGCCAGTTGGTGACATTGTCAGTGATGTGCAAGGTCGTTCCACCTGAAGAGTTCAACAAATATTAAATTGCTTGATACTCCAAACTCACAATATATATAATAATGTTAAGATATGTAAACAAAAATACTCAGATAGTTAATATTGTGTGGGTGCTATATGATAAGACCATGCTGACAACATTTATTATCCAAATGTTTGATGAAGAAACATCCATTCAAGTATTACAGATATTAATAATTTATATTTTACTCTCAACATTTAATCATAAAAGCCACTTATAGACATCACTTGATTTATAAAGCAAGTTCCAAAATCAAAGCAAGTTTTAAAATGACATAAGAATAGATTGTTTAACTTTAACTGAAAATTAAATGATTTACTTAAATAAATGAGTATTGATACTCACAGAAAATATATCCACTAGCCGTGCACTAGGGATATCCCAGACACAGATTGTGCAATCCATGGAAGATGTTACTAACCACCTATAAAATAAATGATTGATTAATCTTAGCAAAACAGAGACAATATTTTGATGTTATATATGTATAATAAACTTCATGTGATATACAGCTATATAGAAACCAAAAATAAAACACTGTAATTAAATAAATGGATTTATATGACTCTTTACCTGCTCTGATTATCAAAGTCGATATCATTTATTTTCGCTATATGGCCCTCGAATTTCCTCACCACCCTCATTGTATCAATGTCAATGAGAGTAATGGAAAAGTCTTCATTTGCCAATGCGAGCAAACTGCTGTCTCTATGACATTTCATACTGTTCACAGAGTCTTCCAGTCTCATTACGTGGTAGGGGGCTGTAGCTAAAATAATATACAGAACTTTCAGTATGTGCTGACAAACCCTTGCCTTTTTTTACAAAATATTATCTGTCATGCAAAAATGTCTGAGTAAAGAAGTGAAACAATAATACATCATGGACGCAAGACCTTTTATAATGTACATAGTGGATTTCTGATCATAATAAATATAAATACATATATTAATAATATAACTTAGCACAATTTCATACACAGTCATCCATCTCAGACTAGCAGAGCCCATGCTACAGTAACCAGAGTATGATAAAGTACATATATACATATATATATTTATTTAGATCAAAGGCAGTATAATTTTTTTCTTTCAACTTTTGATTCAACTTACTTGATTTGAAGTACCAAAATTTCAATTTGTCATCAGCTCCTACAGTAATAACCCTTTGGTTGCAGAGATCAGTTTCAACACCCCTCACTGCTCCCTTGTGGGCAAGTTTTTTTTCCTTTCCATAGTGACCACGATAAATGCCTGACTGCATATTGAACTTATGCACCTGTCCATTACTGTAACCTGTAATCATCAAAAGATATCTTAGATCTAAAAAAATTCTAAGCAATTGATGTTTTGATTAAAATTAAAATAGAGGTATGTACGAGTGAAATGTACTCAAGACCTCTTAACTACCTATGGAGGGGCCCTAGGTTTCAGTAAACAGGTTCAAAAACGGTGAATTTTTCTAGCTTAACATCTAACAAGTTATATGGAGTTTGAATTTGTGCCCCGGTTTTAATAATGGCCTCACTCCCTATTCTATGTAATGATTTATTTTGAATTAAGGCTTAGTGGGCAACATGTTAAATAAATGTTTTAGTTATAAGATGTACTAAGAGTGAATCACAAGGTGATTCAAGCCACAACTAGAATATAGTATATTAATATAGGTTAGAAATGGGTTTGGTTTACCTATATACTATGTCATAATCTATTAATTTTACTTCACATAGTTTGAGTCTTACCAATAATAACAAAATTGCCACAATGAGTTACTGTCAAACATGTTGCCAACATCCCCTTCTGCATTTCTGGAGGTTTCAGCTTATGCTCTCCCATGCAAATCCTGTTGTAAGACCATGTAGTTGCCATGTACTTTCCCTCATGTAATGATGCAATGCTGTCCCACTGTTTATCCCTCTGCATACAGGAGCTCAAATTAGAGATTGGTGGAAGAGTGAGGTAGTCTGTCTGAGTTCTCTCTGTAAAATATTTAGATAACAATTGATTTTAAACATAATATAGTTCAAAATAAAGATCTATTGCTGCTTAATAAATCAGCTCCTAATTCAAACCCTTCCTGGGTTAAAATCCTGCACATTGTGTTGTAAAGAAGTGTCTCTTAAAATAAACTGTATACATACACAAAAAATATTTTTATCATGAGTCTGCATAGCATATTGATAGTTTATAATTAAACTTTTACATTACAGTTAGCGAAGACTTAGCCAAAAAAAAAATTTCCACAGCAGCATGAATTTCAGGCAAAATTTGGGCAACCATCTCTAAGAAAACATGTTGACATAGGAAATTTTATTCTAATAACATTTATGTATTCACAACTTCATTAAATCATGTTAAAAAATAATAATATTTCTATAGCTCCATAAATAGTCTTTAAATATTGGACTTACTTTTCTTTTTTGATGCCTTTCTGCTATATGATGCTTTACCCATGTTTTTGTTGAATGTTTCTGTCACAGTATTCATGATGTGAAGACTGCTGTCACCACCAGCAACTAGCATATTCTCTCCTGTTGGTTCACAATACCTGACCAGATGTGGTGGTAAAGCATGCCCTTCTCTAAAATAATAATGTTTTAGTTAAATTATGTAATGGTTTTTATAAGTTTAAGTGACATAATAAAGGAAACATGTGAGTTCTATCCTCCTTTACCTACTTCTTCACATAAGTAAAGGTGTTATATTATATTGGGGTAGCCAATGACTACCTTTATAATACTGTATCTCATCAGGTACTAAAGTCAATATTATATAGTACATTTATGATAAGTAATAGAATGAACTAGTACATACTGTATACATTTTTTCATGTATTGATGGAAAGAAATATTTTTTAATACTTTCTGTGGATGTTTAAATGATATTTCACTAGCTAGTGGCTCTAAAGGTACCAAGCTATGTATGAATGTAACTTTTTTTTACTGTAGCTTATATTTTAGTCCTGAAGTACAAGGACACCCAACCCACCCAACCTATAGTAGTTAACTTAGCATGATTAATGTACACACAGAAGAAGTAAAGCCCAATAAAACCATATACATATGGGCCTTTGATTTAGGTTTGACTGTATGGTGCAGTGCTCCTGCTGTAGTACCAGGAGCTCAGAAACAAATACTGTCTGGTCAAAACTTTTCATTATTTGTATTAGCATATCATATGGTTAATACAAATTAAAAAGCTTTACCTTTTCTTTAAAAGTCTTGCACCTCCATCTGCCATGTCAAAGATCCACATTTTCAAGGAGTTGTCTGCTGAATTGGTGATCATGATAGGCTCAGACATCAGACATTCTAAGCCAGCTATTCTTGTGGAGTGTGCAGCTTGGATTTGAGATTTGACCCTCTTTTCCTCCAAATCCCACATTACAATATGCCCTTGTGTGCTCCCAGATACCATAACTGGTGCCTGATCCAGTCTGAATGATAAACAGCTGACTAGACCCCAGTCATGCACAAACTCCATCACAGTTTCATCAAAACGAATGTTATGCAAAAGGATTTTTCCATTTGCCAAAGCAATTGCGACCACATCTACTGCTGGTGCAGGCTCTGTTACTCTAACAGACGACTGCCATCCATTTAAAGTATATACCAACTTACAAGTTCTCACATTCCATATTTGAAGTTGTCCCTGCTTACTGCCAAGCAATATTTTATTTAGATACGTAGGTGGGTGACATATCGTTGATACTTTAAAATGTTTCTTATCAAAAGTCAGTTCCAAGATCTGGTCTTCATCCTTTATGTCAAATATTTTCAAAATGTTATCTTGATCTATAGAAATAATGTGCATACCAAATGGTAGTATCTTATGAACGGGTGCGTTATGTCCTTTGTAAACATGCTTTAGCTCACAACCTCGTCTCCACGCGTATATGTCGTTTCCACTTGCTGTGTAAACATGGTAGTTATCGCCGCTCATACAATTAATAGGCTCCGGGTGTTCGCCACTAACGCTCAGTAAACGAAACTTATCACATCCATATGTATGAAACCACTTCCCAACACTGGTACAAATAAGGTTCTCGCCACGTCTCTGTATATACCGGGACACAAACGGTACATGTGTACTAACATAACCTAATACCCTCGCACCAGTAAATATTTGACTACTTCTTTTTTCTTCCGTCATTTCACTAACGTATTATAAACCTATAAATATATTTTATACAATACCCTGATTAATAAATATCTTTTTGTCATTAGTGTGAAATTCCATGTGCAATATGTGCACGCCCGTTTATTATTGTTCGTAACACTGACATAATTTGTGACAATTGACATAAAATGACATTGACAACTCTAGTTTCATAGCTACTTTTGATATAGGTTACTACGACACAAATATAGTGCCAAAGGCTGTACATGCTGTACATACATATATATCTATGCATAGCGCTATGAGCGCGAGTAAAAGGAGGTAAAAAACTAAACACACAAGAAAACGAGCAGTATCAGTTACTGTCAGACTATTTATTTATTATTTATTTATTTATTTAAGGCTAACCAACGCACAGTATACAAATCACTACAATAAAATACACGCTTAATAATGTTATCAGTCGTATACCCGCAATTATAGGTGGGCACGACATTCACAACAGATTGCTTTTTTACATCATGAGGTGCTAAGTATTA